>VYZP01065545.1:0-44889 GCA_013400635.1 Hypocryptadius cinnamomeus | reverse complement strand
GCTGGGTCATTCCTTGGGGCTGGGTCATTCCATGGGGCTGGGCCATTCCACGGGGCTGGGCCATTCCTTGGAGCTGGGTCATTGCAAGGCAGTTCTCATTTCCTCAAAGCAGGAGCCCCAGTTCCCTGCTGGAGTGGGGCTCTCCTGAAGGTGTTTGTTTCCTGGTGCTAAGTCCTCAGCTCTGAAGTTATTTTAATGGGCATATTTCTGCATTTCTGGCACCATCTGCTCCTCTCTCTGATTATTGATGCAAGGAGGGATTAAGAAAAAGTCTTTTCCCTCCTTCAGCAGGGAGGGAGTTATTAGTGCTTCAAACACACGCACCGAGTCTGTTCTGCGTGCCCAGCAGCAGCTGGCATTTCCTCTCTGCCTTTCTCTCTGCAAATTGGGGAGGAAATCTCCCAGTTGGTGAGTGGAGATCCAGGGCTGGGAGCTGTGCTGGGAGCTGCTGTTTGCTTCTGTTTTCCCAGGAGGTTGTTGGGTGTCCCAGAGCCGAGGCTTTCTGCAGGTTCTGTGGTCAGCAGAGCTGGGCCTGGCTCTGCAGTCCTTGCTGGGAATGTCCTGGGAGCCACACATGGATGGATGGAGCAGAGAGGGGAGGCAGGGAACTCCCCAAGTTCACATCCACCCTTTGTGGAAAGCAGCTCCCGTCCCCTGTGTGATTGTTATTCCATCCCACACGGAGAAGGTCAGCCCCAGCCATGAGAGGGAGGCTGGGACTGAGATCTCAGCCAGGCCAAGGAGTGCCTGGAATTCCAACAAGTGCCAGCAAGGGGGAGATGCCATCAATGAAACATCCCCTGTGACAAATTAAAGGGACCAACAACAGGTACCACAAAGAGGTCGAATGAGGGAACCATCTCCAAAATCTCACCCTCAGCTTTGGTCCTGATTTTTTTTTCCAGCCAACCTGATTACTCAAAGTGAAGAAAGGTGGAAACAAGACTAACTAGAGGTTTAAGAACTGCTTCAAAATTCACTGCCAGCTCTACTCTGAGTGGGTTTGTTTCTTTTGTGCATGTCAAGCCATTCCTTGGCTGCATTAAGTCCATATGGATAGAACTCCTGACATTGGAATATAGCACAGAATGGGCATGGCATGACACCTGGGGTAACAGGCAGGTTTGGGAGAGACCTGCACATGTCCTGGGATGGACTGGGACTCTGCAGTGAGGTATATCCCATAATGACTCATATATGGGGGGAATGTCTCCAGCTCTCCAAGTGTTGGGAAAATGTCTCATGGGCAGTTCCTCTCTGTGGGATGCTCTGCACTCCATGTGGGTCCACATCAACCTAATTCTCTGAGGCACTGATGGGAAAATCCAAGGAAGCTTTTGGTCAAGTTGTCCAGGAAAGGGATCAGAGTCCTTGGCTGTAGCAGGTCATGGACAACTACACTTGGATATGAGTGACACTGGACAGTGTGGATGGGCTTTCCTGGGGGTTTGTGCTGTTCTGCACTGGTCACCTCTGTGGTGGAGCAGGTGGCAGCTGTGACAGCAGTCAGCTCAGCATGTCACCGTGTCCAGGTTGGACAAGCCCCCGAAGCCAGCACGGAAGAGAAGTACCAGGAATGATTGCAGATTCAGGGCTGACTTGGGATTCAGTCTGAAGGACTTTGGGGTAATAGGAAATGCAGGGCTGGCTGTGGCTTGTTTAACATTCGCAGCCTGGCTGGTATTTCCTGGCACACGTGTTTGCTGAAAGGTCAGTACACAATCTGACAGCTTCTCCACACGTTTTCCATGGGCCTGCAGTGAGCAGCGGTGCTCACTCACCTGTGGCAAGCAGAGAAACCATTCATCAGCAGAAGCAGTTAAAACAAATACTCTGAGCTGCTTGGACTAAACACAGACAGCAGAAGTGGGTTCAAAGCTGCTGCTTCTGGTTTGAAGCTGGCTTTTCCTCGAGGGGGTCAGCAGGCAATGGAATAAAGATAACAACATCTGAGTGCTGGGAGTGGGTGTCCAGTGGGGCTCAGTCAGGGAAAAGAGGAACAAAGAGGGGAAGAGAGGACTGGCAGAGACCGAGGAGAGGAGAGGAGAGGAGAGGAGAGGAGAGGAGAGGAGAGGAGAGGAGATCCATCTGCTTACACTCCCTGGATGCTCTGGAGAGAAAAGTGGGCACTTTGATTCATGTGCCCAGCTGCTGGTGCCCACTTTAGAGGAGAGACATCACTCTCCTGTATCTGCTAGCAGGGCCAGCAGTGCTTTTGAGACTCCCAAGGTGACTTGAGCAGGGTAAACATGAAATCTGTGTTTAGCCTGATAACTCCCATCCACCTGGGAGGAGAGATGGATTGGAGTAAAGGGACAAGATGTCACAGATGGAAATTCCTTCAATTTCTTTATAAACTGGGTCCTGCAGCACGAATAGATGGTGCAACAGAGCACTGTGAGACAAAAAGGGAGAGAGCTGGAGAGCATTCAGTCAGTGGTGAACCGTGGGAGGGCAGCTGGACACTGTATCCCTGTGCTGGATGGCTTGTCCCTGGCAGAGCCAGCTCTGTGTGTGGCGCACATCCAGCCTAACATCCCAGCCTGGCTGCTGACTGGTCTCCCTGGCCATGCTGTTGGCCTTCCCAACATCCCTGTGAGGCCAGACTTCCTTGTTTTGTGGGTTTTTTGGCAGATAGGGGGAGGATGGGTCAGTCTGGTTTGAGCTCCTGTCAGTGAGGTGAGGAACAGGCTCAGCCTGAGCCAGAGATCAGTAGAAATCTCAGAGCTGACTTTGCCACAGTGGGATAACTCAGCTGCCTCATGGAAAGAAGATGAGCTAAACTCCAGCACTTCCCATGTTCTGCACAGCTATGGAGTGTCTGGAGCTCACTTTTGACCTTTCAAGTCCCATTAAAATTCACCTGGAGCCTGCTGGAAACATCATCCCCACAGCCCCCTCCGAGCCCCCTACAGCAGGGTCACCCCTGAGCTCCCCAGCAGGGACCTGAGAGTCCATCCTCACCAGTGTGACCAGTGTGACCAGTGTGACCAGTGTGACCAGTGCTACCTGGGCTGGCATCTGCAGCACCCTCAGCCCATCCTTACCATTGTTACCAGTGTGACCAGTGTGACCAGTGCTAACTGGGCTGGTGGCTGCAGTACCTTCAGCCCATCCTCACCAGTATGACCAGTGTGACCAGTGCTAACTGGGCTGGTGGCTGCAGTACCTTCAGCCCATCTCCACCAGTATGACCAGTGTGACCAGGGCTACCCGGGCTGGCATCTGCAGCACCCTCAGCCCACCCTGCCATCCCTGGCACGGGGACCCTGCTGTGGCACTGAGCCAGCTGTGCTCGTTAGAGCATCTGCAAGGCAGCAGGGACAAGCTCAGGACAGGATTCTTTAGGAGCAGCAGAGCTCTGTAACCTCTGGGTGTCTGATGGAGTCGGGCAGAGCTGAGCTGTGCTGGGAGCGACAGTGCCACAGCAGGACCCAAGTGTGAGAGTTATTCCTCCCCAATAATCATCAGTGTGATTTCCTCTGCCTGACAAGGTGCTTGGGAGCTCTGGGGAAGGCTGTTCCCGAGATGCCTCCCTGCTTCCTACTGCTGCAGACAGCACAGATCTGCCAAAATCGGTGTCAGAAACTGCTCAGCTCCGTGCTGCCCATGGGGCTGGGCACTGCTCCAAGGAGCTGAGCCATCCTTAATTCCTCTCTGCCTAAAAGGGGCATCACTGCTCGCTCGTCTCAGGCAGCTCAGAGTGAGGTTTTCATTTAAAACTTCCCCCAAGTGAAGATTACAAACAGCCACATAATGAAGAACACGAGGGAAAAAAGCACCACAGAGATTTTTCCTCCTTAATTTTGACCTAGCAGCCTCCCAGTTTTGTAATGTTATCAAAACACTGAAATTTGAGAAAAATGAAGACTTTTTGAATCCACGCTGAATTCCCCGAATTATTCTTTCCAAAGTGGGGTAGAAAAGAAACATCAGAAAAAAAATCCCAAAACCTCTGATATTTGAGAAGTGAAACATTTCCTTTCATCAGTTTGGAACAACTTATTTAAAAGCCTGCTAGATTCCCATTAAAAAAACCACACTCAGATCTTGAAATACATCACTGAAAAATAATAATTAATTTAATTCTAGGTCAAAGAAATGTCTCAGAAAACACAGAGGCAAAGAGGTTTAATTTTATTAGGGGAAAATCTGACTCCAGCTCCACATGTTTGCCTCTGGAATCACCTGTTTTTCCTCAGCTTGGAGCATCCTTGGCTCCTGCCGTGCCAGTGAGGTGACACAGCCCCGGGTGAGGCCGTCAATGAGCTGAAATGGGTGGTTTGATTTACTGAAATAGCTTCAAATCAATTGTTCTGCTCCTCAGCTAATTCCTGATTGCGGCGTGGCTGGGCTCAGGAATGCGTGATGAATTCCAGTAATCACATTGCAGCTGGCAGCAGCACCCACAGTGACACCAGACACCAAATACCAGCTCCCATTTAATGTTTCCAGAGCCTGGAACGCCTCCTTGGTGGCCAAAACCACATTTGGTGGCCAAAACCACATTTGGTGGCCAAAACCACATCCCCTGCCCCCAGAGCCGGGTCCGTTTCCGCAGCACTTTGGAAGAAAAGATCAATTTCCAAGGGATGTTGTATCCTGGGAAGCAGCCAAGAGGCTTCTTCTAACTGTGATTGTGCTTGACACTCATAATGAAACAAAATTCAGATCACTGCAATAAATTTCCAAACTGTGAATCTTCCAAAAAAAAAAAAAAAGCAGCCCTACAATTTCAATCTGCATAAGCTCCAAAATAAGTGTATTTTCTACCTTAAACTAATACTTGGCAGCAACTTCCAATTGGCTCATTTAATTAAGTTGGTGTGCAGATCCCATTTTAATGTATTTAGTGCCGCTAAAATGACAGGCATACTGATCAAGGGGATTGTATTTTATTATTTTTATGTTTTCTTTTTAATTTAGGCTCCGATTCCTTCTCCTCCTCGCAGTGTTTGCTCCTCGAAGCACACGTCTTCAGAATGTGACACAGCACAGCACCCAAAAGCAGCCCTGAGGAGAGAAGGGAGCAGGGCATGAAATGAGGGAGTGAAATTAATGCAAATTAATTAGGGCACAAGGATGTGCTGGATCAAGAACGAGTGACATGGGATGACACCTCCTTAATTTCCGAATCATGTAATCACAGGATGGGCTGGGATGGAAGGGAATTTGAAGCTTATCTCATTCTATCCCTTTTCCATGGGGGGATCCCCTTTCCAGTAGCCTCTTGTCCCTTTGTGGTCACCAGAAACCGATGCCTTGGAATGGCTACCTAAAACAGAGGCTGGACAAAATTAAGAAAATAAAAGTAGGTATTTATTAAAGGCCTTCAATAGGTGGACCTTGAACAGTCAAAAGCCTCTGAGAGGGGCTACACCCACGATGAGTTTTTCACACAATTATAAATTTGGTCCATTCGCATATCAGGAGTTAATCCTCCAATTACAGCTTCAGGTAATGAAGTCATTTCCTCCAAGTTTGCCCCCTCCCAATTCACTGTTGTTTATATTTTTCAGGGCCTGAGACAGAAAGGTGTCCTTGAGTTTCAGGCCTATAGAGGACTTTTTTCATCTGAATAAAATGGGAGAACAACAGTTTTAGAGTTATACACTAAAAGCAGTAGAGTTATACACTAAAGCAGTGTGACCAAAATATAAATGCTAAATCCTAAGGCATCATAGGGACACTTTCCACTATCCCAGGTTGTTCCAAGCCCCTTCCAACCGGGCCTTGGAAACTTCCAGGGATGGGGCAGCCACAGCTTCTCTGGGCACCCTGTGCCAGGGCCTCCCCATGTACCTCCTCTCGTGCCCAGCAAGAAATATGAGGATTTGGTGGCTTCTTGCAGAGTTTTGAGAGTATTGGTGAAAAGTGAGACAGTTCCCTAAGGCTGGGGGAAGGCAGAAGGCTTTTCCCAAAGGAAAGGAGGGATTTCAGTCCACTTTGTGTCCATCTGGCTCTGTCTGGCACACCCCATGTGCAGATTTTTAGAACCTATTTGTTTTCAAGCAAATTTGAAAAAGAGCTGAAGAGCTCAGAGATGTGAAATTCCCACGGGTTTAGTGAAAATGGGCAGAAGAGAAAGGAAAAGGTTGAGGAAAAGGGGTGAAGCCCCATTGTTAGACGCTGGGAAATCTGCACAGGGGAGCCACATGAACCCAGGGTCACTGCTTGTCCTGCCCCTCCAGTGATTTTTCTGTGTCCCTGCCTTTCCTGAGGCCCTTCCAGCCTTCCCAGCTGCCCTGAGTGCTCCCACACGGTGGGCTGGCAGTGCTGGGTGCTGACAGAACAAAGAACAGCCAGAAGGCAAAGCTGTGTCTGGGCACACAGGGAAGAAGGGGCTGGGCTGGGCAGATTACAGCTCAGGCACTGCTAAAATCCTCAGCATTGGGCTGTTGGGAGAAATCACCTGATTGACCTTGCAGCCACTGGCTCTGTGTGCTCCAAGGGCATGGAATGGGAGAGGGATTGCACAGAGTGGTCCCGAGTACCTGAGATGGTTGTGATGGTCCTGCTGTAACTGATCCTGCACAGCTCCTCCCTGGAAGTGGTTAAAAGGAGTTGTTGTGAGTAATTGCAGTTGTCAGGAATTGGCAAGAGAATTCTGTGGCAGCCTCTGGGATCTGCTGATGGAGGTTCTCCTGGCTCCAGCAACCCTGGTCTGATCTCACAAATACAGAGTTATTTTTATAAAAATGGGTCCTATCTGAGAGGAGGAATAGATGTGTTGTGTTACCAGTTCTTTTTCTCATACTTTGTGTTGGAGCATCTTTCGATTTTCCTATGATTACCCAAACCAATTTTCAGTTATTTTCCCCTACCTGTGGTCCATTTGCTTCAATCCTCTGTCCTTACACAGAGGAGATTTTTTTCCCTTTCTTTGCTTTAAGCCTTGAAGTTAATTCCTCCCTCTCTCTCCCTGCAAGGATTTTCTCCATAAAGCTTTTGTGGACGTGACAATTTCATCTTTTCAGAGCACAATTTTGACATCACCTGAACCACAAAACTCTCAGCTGCCCTTGCCAGTCCTGCTCTCCCTCAAATCCTGCCCAAGGTAGCGAATTACCCATGGCCCAGAAAGCCACAAAGACTTAGGATTGGGCTCAAATCATGTCTCTGCTTGATGGATCCTTCCCTAAACCCCCAAAAACTCACAGTGCTCACGGCTGGCAGAACGGAAGGCATGTCACAGTTTATATTCTGCTTTCATTTGCAAGTGGCTTATAAAAGATTAATAAATGATTAATAGGCATTAAAGACACGAGGAGCATAATTTAGCAGGTGATTATAAGCATGTCAGGAGAAGGTATTACAGAATATTATGAGCAACCTATTGACTGTTTGGGCTTTCCAGTAATCTGTAAGCATTGATTAGTCATTCATTAAAACACCGATTAATAATTTCTAAACATTCTATCGCCTATTTTTGTGAACACTTGACAGAAAATGCAACGAGAAATGGTACATGTGACAAGAGTGCTTTTTTCCACAGCCAGCCCTAGGAGATTTTAGAGCCAGAGGTGTCAAAATTCAGTCCTGGTCCTTACAGGACAGCAGGAAGTTACACCAGGGCAGAATCAGGATCCCCATGGAGCTGCTGCTGGTTCCACCAGGACAGCAGGAGGTGACTCCCAGTCTGGTTTGCACTTTCCAGAGCATTTTTATATTGAGAAGAAACAAGTGAGAAAGAAGATTTTTTTTCCCCTATGATTCTAATCTTGTCCAGCTCTTGAGCTGTGAGCCAAGTCAGTGTTACCTGTGAACCCTCAGAGACAGAGGAAACATTTTCCAGGAGGAGCTTCCTAATTCCTGTCCCATCTTAGTGTCAAGTTTGTCCATTGGGGTTATCTGAGAGCAGTTAGGAGCTGCTTTTAATGAATCCCCCACAGCTCACATGTTTGCTTTTTTTTAAACAGTGCATTTTTAAAACTGGATTTGGTCATTCAAATGCTTTTTTTTTTTTTTTCTTCTCTTGGTCTGAGTTTGCATTTCTTTTTTAAAAAGAGGGAAACAAACCCAGAAACAAGTGGTTTCTTTGCTGTCCCTGAGGGAACAAATCAGAAACATGCAGGATTTGAGTGACAATCTCTCTCTGATGCTGTCACAGCCCTCGTGTGGGGTCTGTTCCCTCAGGACCTGCTCTCACCCCAGTCCCTGTTTTTCATTCTGCATTCTGGTTGAGGCAGTGCCCCTCTCAAACTGCTGAGACCTTGCGTGCTGCCTTCCCTCACCTCCCCTCGGGGTCTGAACCCTCCACCTGGAGCACATTTAGGCCACAAAGATTATTCCCATCCCTCTGGGCTGACAGGCAAGGGGACACAAGGGACACAGGGCCCTGCATGGGACACAGCCACCCCAGGACCTGCTTCCTGGGATAAGCCTGCTCCTGCTTTGGCACTGGCAGTGTTTCCAGGTGCTGCAGCCACAGGGATTTCTAAGGAGGGATGTGGAGGGGGCTTCACAGATCTGTGCACAGGATTAGCACAGGAGAAACTTTTCTCCCCGTGGTCTCTCCTGGTCCCTGCCTGAAGGGAACCTGGCAGCCACGTGCTCCCCTTCCAGCCTGCATTTTGAGTGCTTTTCTCTGTTTGGGATTGCGTGGGCCAATTACCAGCTCCGTCCCCATGGAATTCTGCCCCTTTACAGTTCTCACTTCATCGATTTGGATGAAATCTCCCTGAAAATCCTGTCTCTTTCCTTGCTCTTTTTTACGCCCCCTAATGCAGCCTGCTCTAATACCTCACCAATCCTCCTTCAGATCCCTGCGTAGCCCATTAGTGTGTTTGTACTGTAAGATTTCCTTCCTTTCCCAGAATGCAGGAGAAATAATTTCACGGTGTTTTTCAGTCTCTGAATATTGACAGAGATGCTGCTGAAAGGGGCTCTCTGTTCCTGCTTGTACCTTTTCACACTTGAGCTCACACTCTTGTTATTCAGCACTTAACAGCTCCCCCCTTCCCAGGATGGGTGCTAATTGGCTGAAATTAAGCGCAGAGAGATGAGATATCCTTCACACCCCATATTCATGCCCCCATCCCAACTTCTCAACCTGCTGGTGTTCCAATTAATCCAGTTCAGTGCTCTAAATGGCTCCACATCACTTCTGACCCCCCTCTGCAGGTTTCCAGGCTCTCGGAGAGATGCTTCAGCAGCTCCCTGTGGGTTTTGTTTATTTAATATTTGCTAAGTGCTGCCACTTCTTGCAGGTCTTGGGGTGAAGTGGTTTGATCCTTGCTCCTCTGTTCTGGATGCTCCTGTTCAGGACTAGGTTCGTGACTTTTTTTGGAGGTCAACCCTCATCCTCCTGCTGTTTCCAGGACATTCCCTGTCAGGAAACCTGGGCTGAAGCACAGTCTAAATTAGAAGCCTCTCCTTCATTTCCTGGCTGTTCTTAGCAGGTCCTGCAGGTGCTTCAGAGACATCCAGAGGTGTGGCTGGAGCTGAGCTGCTGGTCTGGCCTGTGTGGCTGGAAAAGCTCAGGGGGAACATCACAAGAAGAAAAATCTTCCTGGCTCTTGATTCTCCAAGCCTGGTGGGTATTGTGGGGTTTGTTGCCACCACTTTGGCTCATACCTGATTTCCCTTTGCAGCCCTTACCCCCCAGCTTTCACTGTGAGCCTCTCCAGGATGTTTTTGCAGGTGAACTCCTGCTGGATGAGCTCTGCATCTCAATTTCTCCCTCTCCCCCAAAAGGGCTGTAAGGAAATAATCTGTGTGCTAAATGTGATCATGGGGGAAGGCAGAATTAGCTGCACTGAGGGATCTTTATTGAGGGCAGGAAAGAACCAGAACCAAAGATGATTTCTTGTCCTGACCCAGATTCCTCTGGGAACCATGTGCACACCCCATAGATTTTCAGTCCCCAACATTAAACAGACTAAAGAGCAGTGAGGATATGTTCACTGCAGAAGATCAGCCATGCCCTGTGTTTAGAGTCAGACTGGAGAGAAACACCACCCAGCATCCTTCACAGCTCTGTGCTGTCCCCATGCCAGCAGAACTCTTCTGAGAGACGGGAATCTTCCTCTGGTGCCCAAATGTAACAGGGGAGGTATGTGGGATTGTGCACAGCCCAGCTCACTTCAGGCTCAGCTGAAAGCAGATTTCACCTTTTCCCATCCATATTCCAAGTGGTTCATCCAGCAGGGAGGCCCATTCCTCACACAGATGATGGCACTGTCAGCCGTGCCACCAAGTGCTCCCTCTCTCATATTTCACTCCTTTTGTTCGCCTGGGCTGCACTGGGAAGAGCTGCTCTCTAAGCCATGCTGCTGGGAAACCTTTTTTTTGCCTCTGTTGTGCAGTCAATAATCTACTAAAATCAGAACTGTCCGTTTGCCTTGTTCCTATCGGTCTAACTCTGTGCTGTTATTGAATCTCTCTGTCGAGCTCATCGCTGGCTTTGATCTTTGTCGCCATAGCATCTGACTGTCACACAAATATATATGGAGGACGTGGTCTCCTTGGCTTGGGAGATTTATCTCTCTCTGTTGGGCTGGTCAGTAGAGGAGGGAAAAAGAAAAAGACAGCAGCAAGGAGAGAGACAGATGGTGTGAGATCCAGAGAAACTGAAAAGGCAGCTCGAGGATTGATAGGGGAGGAAAGGAGGAGGAGTGAGGGAGGGAAGCAGCTGGAGAAAAGCCTCTCAGGACTGAAGGGCTGATGGAATGCCCTGCTCAGGGCTGGGAGCTGCAGAGCTGGACACAGCATGGGGGTGAGGAGGGCCCTGCCCTACCCTGAAGAGCTCGTTGAGAGGAAGGAGGAAAAGAGGAATTTCAGATGCCATCAGACATGTCTGAGGGGGCCGCTAATGAGATCACATGGGGTCAGAGAAAGTGCGGGCGGTTTAAGGCAGCAGCTCCTTCCTGGGAAGCTGTTTAATCAAAAATATTGTATCTTGTCAGGAGCCAATGAAGCAAAGTTAAAATAGGCCCGTTATTATGTAAATCCCTTGCCGGCCTGCTGGGAGAAGACAGGCCTGAGCTGGGCCAGGCTGCGGCTGCTGCTGTGCTCGCTGACAAACACGAGGTGCTGCCATCACCCTGTCCCCAGAGCAGCCCCTCCCTGCTCCTCATCCTCATCCTCATCCTCGCCACAACACTGATCCCTCACCCGGGCACCTCCAGCCCCTTGGCAGGCAGGCACTGAGGGGCCTCTTTGTCTTCCTCAGAGCCAGCCCTGCTCAGCCATGTGGGATCTCTGAGGGAAAAATCCTCCCAGCCCTGCTCGGCCATGTGGGATCTCTGAGGAAAGCATGTCCTCCCAGCCCTGCCTGGCCATGTGGGATCTCTGAGGAAAAAATCCTCCCAGCCCTGCTCAGCTGTGTGGGATCTCTGAGGGAAGGATGCCCTCCCAGCCCTGCTGTTGGTGAGGGGCAGGTTATGCTAAGCCAGCTCCTGCCATCTAAGAGGGATTTGTCCTGTCATGCCCTTGTCGTGCAGGCATGGCTTGAACCCAGAGGTTTCTATCCCATAGGAGAAGCTCAGCCTCTGGATTATTGCTATTCCCTCACCTCTCAGCATCTTTTGCTTCTGACATGCTCTTACACTTCTTTTCTTCCTTGATTTTGGGAGAATACTCAGAAACAGGTTTCCTTTCCCTTTCCAAATCACTGAAGACTTGTTAGGTAATCTGTGGGTCAGGGTTTTTTTTTAGGTTCTAAGCTTCTGTTTAGTCTGTCACTTCTCATGCCCTGCCATCCTATGGAAAAGCAGCACGAACACAATTAGCAGCCACATCTCAGCCTTTGTCACCTGTGCCAAGTCCCCGTGCTTGGCTGAGCTGCTGAGATAAGGTGTTGGCAGCTCAGGTGGTGAGATTCAGCCTCTAAGAAATCTCAGCACAGAGCATCCACAGCAGGGATGAGAGACAGCAGCATGAGAAGGATGGAAATGTCTGGGAAACCCTGGCAGCCCAAGCTGCAGTGCTTTTTATCCAGTTCCAGGTTCCAAAACTATTCTAACAGCAGGATTTCCAGACCACTCCTGATCCTTTTACAGCCCCTGTAAAAGACAGAGTTCCAGTCCTGCTGGCTTTTATCAGACCAGTTTGGGGAGAGGGTAACAAAATACTATCAGCAGATGCCAAGAGCCTCCCAATAAAAATTCACATCCCAATTTTATCCAGCTGAAATCCCACTAAACCAAGCAGAGGTGTGATGGCTCCTGGCCTGAGTCTGCTCCCATGCAGAGTAGAGGGTGGATTTTGCCTCTGCCAGCAAGAAAGAGGTTAACCCAGGCAGCAGGTTCTGAGCAGCTGGGAAGGATCAAGGAAAAGCTCTTTAGTAGAGGGCAGTTAGAGAAGAAAGCTGAGGAGCCTTTTTTTTTCCAAAGGATATAGCTTTGGGAAGTCTAGGAAATTAGGCAGGACAGGTTTCCAGAAACAAATCCTCAGCAGGGAGCAAACTGAACTAGTTTCTGCGGCAATGCCAATGCCAGAGTGAACAGGGGAGCTAAACTTGCATACAAATTCTGTGCGTGCCTTTCATTCCCTATCCGCGTCTCTCCCCCCGCCTGCCAATCGCGCTCCCAGTTAATAACTTGATCTGTGAGATGAGTGGTAGGAGGGAGGGAGCAGGGCACTGAGCTGGCAGAAAAGATCTCCATCATCTTCAACCGAGCCTTGGAGGACTCACGAGGCAGAAGATGATCAGAAGGGATCTGGGGATTAGAGAGGGGAAAAGTTGAGCTGTGCTGTGGCTGCAGAGACAGGTTGAGGGCACTGCAGGCACAGGGTCACGCTCCCTTCCTCTGGGACACAGCTGGGACGCTGCTCTCAGTGCTGCACACCTCCTCAGGAGAGGGGTACTGACAAACTTGGGAAGTTCAACAACATTATTGGAGCTACAAGGAGTTCAAAGGGTGTGATTAACAAGGAGAGATTCGAAACATCTAATTATGTACTGCTTGGCAAAGTAACAACTACGAGGGACAGGATAAGTGTCTGCATATTGAGAGAGGATAAATACCACAGATGGGTAATATTAATGTGCAGTGACTCAAGGGAAAGTCTTAATAAGAGGAGAAGTCTCTGTGGTTATCAGAAAATATTCTTACATCTGGTGCATTAGGCAGCAGTGTAGTTTACTATGGAGAGGGGTGAAATCAGCTGGGAATTGTAGATCTGGGGAAGCTGCAGCAGTGCAAAATCTAACGAGGGAAACCATCCTGTGGTGGGCTGCAGGAGAACAAGGGCTGTGCATGTTCTTCTCCATTAATGTGTCAATGTGAATCTTTTGCCACTTAGGTTCAATTTCAGTAACACATCTGTGTGACAGGGGACTTGGCTTTGTGTCAGATTTCCACTGGATGTCAAACAATTCCATGGATTTATGCCAGTCAAGTATTTGTTCCTGTTCCTTCAACTTTCCCTCCACTCCCCAAGTGGATCCATCATTAAAATCACTCTGTGTTCTCCCAAGCTGGGAAGTTCAATGGAAGCCCAAACCTTGACATGGTGACACAGTTTAATGAATCCCAGGGCTGGAAATAGCTCAGGCTGTTCTCCAAAGGTCTGGGCTCCCAAGGCATGGAAAAACCTTCAAAGGGGACTCACATTCCCCTTGTCCCATAGGCCCCTGGCCCAGCCACATGTAATTGCAGCCACTTTGAGAGCGTGGCCAGAGCATTGTGAGGTGGGGCCATCAGAAGGGCCATCAGAGCTGCCCCCGTTATTCCCATAAAAATCTCTGGGATATTTTAGCTCCTTCTGCAGCACGTTGTGCCCTTAAAGGTAGGAACCTCAGTGGCTAAGATGGCATCTGTCACACTTGGAAAGAGAAAGAATAAAATAAAACAATAACATTAATTTAAAAAAATATAATAAAATAATAATAATAAATTAAAATAACAAAATAATAATAAAGGGGCAACCCTGTGGTGGCTTTCCAGCTCCCTTGAAGACAGCTTGGCAGCTGTGTGGAAAACAGCCATGTGAGAGGCATGTGCTCCATGGAGCAGAGCAGGGCTGCACACCAGAATTAGCACCAGCTGCTACCAAAGGCTCTGAACTCCAGGCTTTTATCTGCTTTGCATAGGAATTGGCAGCAGTGAATTCGGGTTTCCAGCCCTCAGCTGCAGTGTGAGGAGGCTGTGGCACGTTTTAAATTAATGGGGGGGTGTGTGGGGGGAGATCAAATTAGGGCTTTATCAGCACAAAAGAACTTGAAATACAAAGTTAAACTCAAAGACTAAGGGGCTGATTCTAATTCATTGAATATCCCCACTGCTCACAGTCCCTAATGAAAACATGTGTAACAAGCCTGCAGGGTTAATTTTACAGGAGAAAAAAATTCCAATAAAGCTCCATGAGATTTTCACATTAAATTAATGTAACGGATGCTTAAAAGCCTTTCTAATTAGGCATTGTTATTAACAGGAATGTCAGGTGAATGAAATCAACCCCTGAGCTGACATTTCACTCCCATGAACTTCCAAGTTGGTGTTTAATCCCTTGCACGTGGCAGCTGCATTACAATGGGGTCGTGGCTTTTCCAAACGCGTTCCTGAGCCACTCCAGTGTTTCCTGAGTGAGAATTTTGCCAAGCCAACCCTCCCTGCCACGAAGCATTCGCTGCTCTGTCAACCTGTTGGGAGGAAAACGATGTAAATAAAGGAACTGAGAGAAAAAGATGGGGGGGGGAACCAAACAGGGAGAGAAGTGGTGACTTAGGGAGCTGAGATGAGCAGCTGTATGATTCTTTTTCTGGAGACGTGTCCTCGAGGGACTGCCACAAGACGTCAGCTGTGCTGCCTTGTGGTGGGTGGAATCTGTCTGGCTTCAGCTGGATGTGTCTTCCAGAGGAAGCGGGATCGCAGCTAATCGCGGATCAACACACTTCCACGGGAGCTGGGGCTTCTCTTGGAACAGCACTCACCCACACGGGTGTCACAGGGATGCAGAGGCAAAATTGCCACCCTCCTGTGCCACTGCAGCTGCTGGAATGATGGATCTGGCAGCCACAAATCTTCAGGCGTGGGAAGTCCTGTTTGCTTCCATGCAGGGTGCAGAGAGCTCCTGGCACTGCAGGCAAAGAGCCAAATGAGATTGGGAAGGATTAGGGTGAAGGGAAGAAGGGCACTTTTATTTCATTAGGAAGGGAAGCTGTGGCAAACAACTCACCCCAAATCCTCCCTCCCTTGCTGGTGGAACCCGGAGTCTGCTCAGGCTCTGCCAGTCCCTGACCTCGTGTCTGGTTCACAAGGTTGTTCCTCCTCTCAGGTCTCTGGATGTGCAGTCAGGGAGAACTGGAGGTGTCTTCATCTCTGTGGGACACCTGCTCCACACATCCCTGCTTGGTCAGCCATGCACAAAGTTTACAGAGACCTCTCACACCCATTTTAGCAGCAGATGAGGATTCCTGAACAGGTTTTTGTCCTTTCTCCCCAGCTCTGCACGCACAGAGCTGTGATCCCAGCCCGTTCCCATTCCTCTGTCTCAGCTGCAGCCCCTCTATGCTTGTGCCCTTCCTGCAGCTCTCCCCACACAGGAGCTGGGTACAGGTGATGCTTTACTCAACTCTCTTTGGTCTTGGGAACCTCAGACTGACCACAGGAATCTTTGGGATTTCACTGCCTTTTCCACCTTCCCATTTTTGCAGGCTGCCCACAGTGGTCTGCTTCTTGTCTCTCTTCATTATTGTTTCACCACCAGCAGCCATCTCAATATTTTTGTTCCAGCTTGCTTGTGGCCCTTACCATTTGGAGATGTGTTTCTACGTCTCCCATCTGCATCTCACACAAACTCTTTTTCACCTCCCCCCAGCACTTGTTTGGAGCTAAAAATTCTCTGAGGAAAAAATAACAGTTGTTTCTGCTCAGTGTTTGGGCCTTAATTTCTCTCCTCATCAGAATCCTTTTAATTAATGCCTATAGGAATTTAATCTGTCTGCCTTGTTGATACCTCTGGCTGTCAGGTGCTGAAAGGAATGTTCAGAATCTTATCGGTGCACAAACATGCATTTCAGCTGGTCTTTGCTCCTGTGTTTGCCTAATGGCTTCTTTCAAGATTTCAGCCCTTATTTCTTATCTCCTTCCATAGCCAGTTCATTGGCAAATTAAGGAATGCTGGAACAGGCCACTTCCATTTCCTTTGGCTGAGTTATGGATAAATTAAGCTGAGTAAAGAACACACCCTGCTCCTGGAGCCTCTTCCCCCTTATTCCCAGGGCAGCTGCTTGTCCATGGTCAGCTCTCACACCAAGCTGAGTGATCACCAGAGGATTTCTGCTATTTGTCTGCAAATTCCTGCAGGAATATCTGCATCTTCCAGGATGCTGGTGCCCATCAGCAGGAGCAGAGCTGGGAGGATTCTGTGTTGTTTCACAGGAGTTGGGAGAGGAGAATGCATGGACATGAATTACTGCTTTGTTCCTGGGCAAAGCTGGAGCACGTTGGCAGGGAGAGGAGGGAGGCACAAAAGCCTAATGAATTTTCCAGAGGAAGGAGGCAGATAAATCTGCCCTCACAGAGGAGTCTGACAGGAAAACTCCGTATCACTTGTTCTCTCTCATTGTCTCTTCCTCTCCCATCCGCCTTTTCCTGCCCTGTGCACACCTCGGGGTCCTTTTGCACCTTCTCCCAGTGCCTTCCAGCCTGCTTATCCCATCATACCACTTCTTTTCCCTCTGCCAGTTTCCTTTCAGCTCTTCTCCAGGGAATTGCTGAGCCTGAAAGTGGAGCATGGAAGTGCCAGTGCTGGATGATTTGGCATTGGTTTACCACACTGTGTGGCTTTTGAACAGCATCCCTGTCCACGTGCACTCCTCCCACAGGGAGCCAGGTGGGATCCAGGGATCTCTGAGCTGGTTGTGGCTTATCCTGGTGCTCCTGGTGGGCTGGCTAAGAGGAATGTAAATGAATGTTGCAGCTCTCTCTCCAGGTACACACTGGTTTACACCAGCTGATGATGTGGCCTGTGACTCCCACATCTTCACTGAGCCATTAGCACTGGAAAAGGCCTATTAATTTGGATATACTCCCCCTGGGGCACAAAGGCAGAAGAATTCCCTGCCTAGTCCTGTCTACTTATTTTTCTCATTTCATTTTTTGATGAGATCTGCACAAGGAACCTCTCCTCAGAGCCAGCTGCCTGCTTGCTATGCACAAAGTATTGCATTGCTCACAATCTGATTGCTTTCCTCACTGAAGGGCTCACACCTAATAAAGTTCATGGCCATTCTTAAACACAGCTTTGGAATAAGATACTGCTCTGTGCTGGGTCTAAAGGAAATTCAAGGCAAACATTTTACAGATCATCAACACTGAAAATCTCCCCTGAGTAAGAAATAGTATTAGTTCCCCAAGTGGCCTCCTGCTCATGACTAACCATGGGTACACTGTTAAATCTCTTTCTGACTGAGGCTTCCAGCTGGAGAGATGGAAGATTTCTCCTCTCAGCTTCACAGGGGTGTCAGGAGAGCAGAAAATGGGGTGCATTCAGATGCATCCAGCAAGGGGCACAGCACGAGCGTGCTGAACTTGGGCTGTGCTGTCACTGGTGCTGCTGGCACTGCTGCCAGTGCTGCTGCTCACAACTGCTGCACCTTGTGTGCAGGTGGGAAGCTCAGAGAGAGGGGAAGTGGCTCCTGTGAGATCCAAACATGTACTCCCTCAGGATCAGTGGAGTCTGTTCCAGCCAGGCTGCTCCTTTTTGTGGAAGTTCTGACCTGTCCAAAAGGGCACCTGGTATTTTTAGAGCAGAGGAGCCTGCAAGCAAAGGGGACAGGCAATAAGTGACCTCAGCTTTCATTCACTTGCAGCCTGATGCTCTTATTCTCAGTGCAAACGTTTGTGTGCTCCAAAGCAGATCTAATAAAAACTCACCCTGCTTTGTCTAAGCCTTACCTAGAGAGGCTCTCAGCCCCAGCTGCTACCTGGGCTACAGAGAAAAGGGAGTCCATTAGCACGAGGAGCAGTACACAGGCTGCCAGGTAACCCCTGCAGAGGGTCAGGAGTGCAGCTGAGTCCATTTCCTAAGGCTTTGATCCACTTTTGGAGTCTTAGGTTTGCTTAGAGCTGGGGAGTGATGTTGCAGTGCCCTGCAAGACTCCAGCATGGACTGAGAGAGCAGCCTGAGCGAGCAGGGGTTCTGCAGCCACAGCAGTGCCTTTCCTGGTGGTTTGGACATTATCTGCACATCTGCATGCTTTGAAGAGGCTCAGCTTGTGATAATGTCCCTCACAGGGGCCACATTTTTCTTTCAGGTGTCGCAGAGCAAGGTGAGAGAGACACAGATCCGAGGGAAACCTCAGCCTGGCAAGGCTCAGGATGAAACTCAGGGCTGTCTCACTGTACTCCATGTTTTCCAAGGGACCTTTTCAATCTGTCTGTTTCTTTCAAAATGATTTTGACAAATTGGAGAAATGGTTTGGAAGAAATTAGATGCAATTTAATAGAGATAAGTACAGGACTTTCCATCTAGGCAGGCGTGATGAACTGTTCTCACGCAGGATGCAGAAAGGCAATCCTGCAGGAAAGTCTAGGGCTCTTTTTTTGATCAAGGAGTGGATGAGAGATGCCAAGTTGCTGTGAAAAATGACAAACAGGAGAGTGTAGACAGAAGTAGCCCCAGCAGGACATATAAAATAGAATTCCTCCTTTACCCAGTGCTGTGGAGAGCTCAGCTGAGTGCTGGATGCAGTTTTGAACACTACTCATCCAGAAAGTTACAAAGCATTGGAAGAGAGTCCAGAGCAAGGAGGACTGACTGAAGATTGGCAGGCATGGGCTGAAAAGGAAAATTGAGTAAACTGTGATGGTTTAGTCCAAAGAAGAGGAGTTCAAGCAAGACTGGAACAGTTCTGAAATACAAAAAAGGCTGATGCAAACAGAATGGGAATAACCACTTTTCCATGACCACGGAGCAGTCAGCTATCACTGGGCAACTGCAGTTCTAATTAAACACTTAGAGGAGCCTTCCCAAAGGAAAAGAAAGCAAAATGTTGGACAGAAAGTGTCAGAAGGGGCAGGGCCTGCAAGAGTGGCCTAGAGAGACAACAGCTGAAAATGGTCCAGCCACACCAGCTCTGTATGGGGACAGCAGGCTGGGCTGGGTGACTTCCTGAGGTCCTTCCAGCCCTGGGATCCAGGAACCTCAAAGTGTGGCCTCACAGCTCAGTGGCATCACTTTGCACTTAGGCAGCATCCCAGTTTTGCAGCTGAGTCGGGTTGTGAAGACACAGCCACCACTTTGGAGCTCTGCTGCTCCTCCTTGACCTCCCTGCCCAGCCTGTAAGCCCAGGAGAATCTTCTTCATGTCCACAAAATGTCCAAAAAAGCCAAGAAAATATTGCCGTAAATAACAGCAGCTGTTCCGGCTCCATTGCCCATCCCTGGTGGTGCCAGCCCCTTTAGAAATTCTTGGTGCTAATCAGAAACTGTGAGAGGCTTCCTCCAGTCTCAGGTGGGAGCAATCCTATGGCTACTCCCTGTGGCCATCAGCTTTTTTTTGCACCATGTGAGGATGATCTTCTGAGCTACCTGTACCATGTTCCTGCAATTCTTTGCAGGAGTGGTGTGAATTTAATCTCTGTATTAGCCCATAGTGAATAACCCAGAGCAGCCCTTGAAGGAACGGTGCTGCAGAACATTGCTCCATCTGCTCCAAGCACAACCTTCCTGTATCTTCCCCTTAAATGCCTGCTTTCCCCTGTTTAACAGAACAAGTAATTAACGATGTTAATTTTAATCTCATTTGCTAATGAAGGCAGCCTAATTGCACAATAATTGGCAGCAGCCTTAGCAGAAAACAGAAAATAAACCCTGCATATGTAATTCACTTTAACTTCTTTCTAATTGCCTCTCTGACGGTTTTCCATCATCAATGGTGTCTTTGGGGGATTTTGGTAATAAAGAGAAGTATGGGACACAGGAGATGGTGCACTGAGGGGAAGGAGCTGGAGTGACAGGCCAGTACCTGCTTGTCCCCAGCTGGGAATTCTAGATTTGGATTTGTAGACATGCCAGGGAGCCAAGTCAGGGCTAGAATCAATCACCGGAGTTCCATGGACTGTGGTTTGGCCAAAAAGTCGCCTAAAGGATCTCTTGGACTCCTCATCCTTGTCCCAGCTCCCTGTTCTCCTGCACACCTTCCCAAGGCTCCAAACAGCAACCTTCCAAGGAGACTTGTTCTGCTGAAGTGTTCTTCTGTCTGATGTCCTCTTCTGAAGTCCCTTTGGTCTGCACATCTCAAGATGTTTCTAAGTCCTTCACTGACCATTCCTGAATACATCCAGGAATGGACCTGGATTTTTACAAAAAGGAGAACTCAGACCCAAAGGGGATCAGCAGTTTCTCCTGGAGCTCCCAGGGCTACAAAGGCTGGCACAACCAGGAGATGCATGGCAACTCCTGCTGTTCCTTCAGTTTTTAGCCGTTGTGGGAGGCGCCCCTGACAGTTAAGTGGGTTTTTTTTAATGGTCCCTTTGGACTGGCTCCATGTATTTGCTGCTCCTCTCAGGATTTCCATTCCCTCTCTACCATCCACCACCTCTTTCCCCAGTTCCACCTCAATTCATCTGCTGCATTGTCTTCCTCTAATTAGCTCCTTCCTGAGTTGTTTCTTTCATCTGTGCAATTGAATAACAACTGAAGCAAACCTCGGAAGAGGGAAGGAGAGGAGGAGGCTCATTTTACTGGAAACAGCTGTCATTCCATGGCCCAGAGGGGCTGCTGGAGAATGGAGGAATGGGGGCTCTGTCCTTCCTCGCCCTTCCTGGCCAAGCTCTCCTTCTGGGGAGAGAGGGGGGACAGGAGACATTTGCTAAAGGACTCACCAGTGGGCAACTTGGAGGAATTGCACAGGCTGGAAATCCCAGCTGCTGCCTCCCAAAGGTTCCCTTGGTTCACATCTCTCCTAGCCTGCTGGCCTTTGAATTAAAACAGTCTAATTAGCACAGCTCATTATAATCTGTTGTCTCAGGCTGCTGAAGATGTGCAATGGAGGCTGATTCCTGAGTGCCCTCACAAGGTCTGGACTCAGGTGGTGCCAGTGGGATTTCTGGAGATCTCTGAGGGCAAAGGATGCTTTGTGGTCATGGTGGTGTCACCTGGGCTGGACAGTCCCCTTGGAAAGGATCCCTCAGGAGGGGTGTCACTGCCTCAGCCTGAACATGGAGAATTCAGAGGAATCCCCTTGGCTTTTAGTCACCTTAAGGATCAGATGTCCACCCCTCACACCCTCCACCCTGGAGAGTCTGGGTGACCACAGGATGAAGCCAGGAGGAGAAGCTGGGTCTGGCTTCTGTTTCTTTAGTGGAAAAATGCTTTGTTGTCATCGTGGTGTCACCTGGGCTGGACAGTCCCCTTGGAAAGGCAGGTTCCCTCAGGATGGGTGTTGCTGCCTCAGCCTGAACAAGGAGAATTCAGAGGAATACCCTTGGTTTTTAGTCACCTTAAGGATCAGATGTCCACCCCTCACACCCTCCACCCTGGAGAGCCACAGGATAAAGCCAGGAGGAGAAGCTGGGGCTGGATTCTCTTTCTTTAGAGCAAAGGCACAGTTTGTGCATTCCCTGCTCAGGAGGCACAGGATGTTTCCTCCTCACCAAACCTGCAGGAAATAGTGGATAAATCTCATCTTCTCCCAGCAGTCTCTGCAGGATCTGCCCAGGCAGCTCTGTTGGCACCAGTGTCCCCATCAGCGGGCACTGCTGCCCTGCCCCGTTCTGGGAGTGATTCCTGCCAGCCTGCCAAACACAAGGAAACTCCAGACTCGCTGTGCTGAGCTGATCCAAACCCTGCCCTCAGATCAACACCTCCTGCAGGAGGCCTGGGATTTGGGAAATCCACCGCTGAGAGCTGCTGTGCTCAGTTTCGGGTTCTTCTGCCACTCCATCAGCAGCACGCCTCCCTCCTTCCCTCCCTCCATCCCCATCCCCGTGTCCTGGGATGGGCACAGCTCCAAAGGGAAGCGCAGGGGATCCCCAGTGTCACCAGTTTTAGTGACACTCTGAGCAGAGGTGGCAGCTTCCCAGCGGGCACCACCTCCCACACAATTCAAACAGCACAGGGGGCTGCAAATCCATGGGGAACACGGAGCCCCCGGAGCAGCGGGATCTGTTCCCTTGCTGACACTCACTCACAGTTGGGGACTGACATCTCAGGGGGAGGCCAAGCACGGGCAGCTTTGGCAGATGCCAGAAAAATCCCAGGCCTGTTTTTTTTTTTCCTGCGTTCTCCAGGGATTCTCCAGCATGCCAGCTTGCAGGCAGGACAGGAGGTGGGGACACAGCCTGGCACTGTTTGTCACTATCAGAAGGGGTCACTGCTGACAGATGTCCTCAGAGCTTTTAGAGCCCACAAAGCTGCTAAACACTAATTTTTTAAATGAAGTTGTCAACTGATCTGTGATTTGATTGTGCAATTGCAGCGTTCAGGATAAATCATGCAGAAAATCGTCTAATTAAACTAATAAGGAGTCCAAGGCAGGAGATGTTCTCTGGTTGTTGCCTTGGTCACAGGGGGAGGAGGAAAGACCCTTTTGGACAATTTTTTTTGCTCAAGACAGGGAAGAAAATGAGACTAATGTGTAATTTCACCCAGACCTTCCTGCAGCCTGGGATGCTGTGGTATTGCAGATCTGTGCAGCTGGTGCAGAAACTTTGGCTCCTCATCTTTCATCCCTGGGTATTTTCCTGGTGAGGCCAGGCTGGGGTGTGGATAAGGGCAGGGAACATTAATTTTGAGGCTTGTCTGCTGGTGACTGAGGAAATACAATCCTCTGCATTTTTTACCTTGCTCATTTTCCTGCTGTGTTTCCCATGCCAGGAATGTCCATGCAGGAAGATGAGGGCTGATGTGGATATCCTGGAGTAAAACGTGTCTGATACATCTCTGACAAGGGATTAAGGCAGCAGCTAATTATCCCAGCCCAGGATTTGGACAGGATGGCAGCTCTGACACTCAGACTCTGTAAAAATCAGGAGCTTCATTGGCAACAGCTGCTCAGGACCTTGGGTTTGTGCTGCACATGAAAAATAACCACACAGGAGCCCTGTGCCAGTCCTGCCCTCTCTGTCCTAGCTCAGGGCTCATCAGGAGAAACCCCATTGCTGTCTCTAGCAGGGAAAAGCCCATTCCCAGGAGTGGGGTTAATGTTCCCAGTGCTGAGTGTCACCTCCTGAGACACCTGCAGTCTCCTGCAGTGACACCAGCTGTGTGTGGTGGGGTTTGAGCCATCAAAAAATGCAAGGGGGATTCCAGGCAGCTCGGATCTGTTTCATTCCCAACCTGCCCTCTCCAGCTGTTGTGTTTCCGTAACTGCTGAAAAATACAGAGACACATCTGGAGAGGACCTCCAGACCTCTGGAGGTTCACCAGTCTTCCCAGATGTTTTGTCCCTCTTTTTATTTGCTGGGTGTTAATTGCTTCTGGGTTTTATTCTCCAACCTGCTGGGAAGGGCATTTTCAGAGCTGTGGGATGGACTGGCCTGGTTTGGGCTCAACCCAGTCAGTGCAATAATTTTGTCTGAGGGGCAGACAGGGAAGGGAAAATGAAGCAGAGGCTCCAACAGCTTCTGCCAGCATTGCAGAAACCTGATTTTTGTTCTGAGGTTAACACCTTTCCTCCAGTGCTGCTTTTGACAAACATATCATGGAATCCAAGACCTTTAGGATCACTGAGCCCAACCATTCCCCCAGCACTGAGCCACATCCTCAAGTGCCACACCTGCACATCTGTGCAATCCCTCCAGGGATGGCAACTCCACCACTGCCCTGGGCATCTGTGCCAGGGCTTGACAGCCCTTTTAGCGAGGACATTTTTCCTACCATCCAATCTAAATTTCCCCTGGTACAACTTGAGGCTGTGTCCTCTTGTCCTATCACTGTTTTATGTAGTCTAGAGAGCAGGAAGAGCTGATTTTCTGCAGCAGGCACAGCACATGCTCTGGTAGGAGCGTGAAGAACCTGAGAAATGGGATCTGAGCAGGGTGGAAATAAAGGAGTGGGAGTCAGTAACTGTCAAATCATGCCAAACGAAAAAAATTGTATTTTGGGTTCTCCTTGCATAAAGCATGTAGGATGGCCTGTAGCACATTTCTTTTCTCTCTTTTTCTCATCTCTCTCGACAATTTTTCATTTGGTCACCGAACTGAAAAATTCATCCTTTGCACTGCTTTAAGTGGAATTCCATGTCAGAGAGTTTCTCGAGGAGCAGCAGTGGCAGGGATGTTGGTGGGGAAGGTGGCAAGAACAGCATTAATCCCAGCTCTGTGCTTTGGGCCTGAGAGAGCTGTTAACTCACAATAACACCTCGGGGGATTATTGATTTTCAAAGTGACTGTCTTGTTTTTGACAGCATAATTTTGTCACTCCCTGGGTCATTTTACTTTCTAATGGGAAGAAAAGTCAGAGGATCAGACTGCTCTTTAATGGAGAAAGAGTTATCCAGCTATTTTGTGGCACTGGTACTCATCAAAGTTGGGAGGTTGGTTGAAAGGCACACCTGTGCCAAGCAGGGTTGGGTAAAGCCAAATCCTTCTGCTCCAAACCAGAATTAAAGGTGTCAGTGCCCTCTGAAACCACATCAAGTTTCCACTGAAACATCCAGGATGGATTTGGTGGCAGTGGGAAGCAGGTAAATTCCTGCCTGGAAGGCGAGGGAAATCTTTGTCTCAATCACATCCCAGCTTTTCATCTCTCCAGCGAGAAACCAAGAAAAACAGAATATTCCTGCAGACCTGTTCCTTAGCTCTCATCCAGGAAGGAGCCTGAGCCATATTTGTATGCTGGGAGAGGACAGGGTCAGTCAGCAGCACTTACATCTCTGTTCTTGGTCAGCAGCTCTGTGCTGCTCCGTGTGCTGGAAATGTGCTGAGCCCACTCCTCCTCCTCCTCCTCCTCCTCCTCTGCTCCAGCACCAATCCCAGCATGGAGAGGAGCTGGGGAGGGAGGGAGGGATACTCCCTGCTCTCCAGCATCCACTGCTAGTGGGGAATATCACCTCCCCTCCCCTCAGCAGCCCTGGCTGTGTCTGATCTCCTGTGCAGCAGATCAGTTCTCCTGTAATTGATGCCTTCTGCCAAATGCAGAGAATTGTCCCAGGAGCCTCTGGAGCAGGAGCAGCTGCTCTGGGTGCTCAGAATTCAGGTGCTCATTGCCCCAGCTTCAAAATCCACCTTTCTTCCTGAGAATCCCATCAGAGAATGTTTCTTCACTTCTGTTTGAGTTAATGATCCTGGTCGAGAAGGGTTTTTTTAAACTTAGTTTAACATCAGGGTCAGTTTGACCTCAGGCTGAGTTTATTTGTTGGTTAAGTTTACCTGGAGGCCTTTCCTGCTGAGCACTTCACCTGCTGGAACATTTCTTGTTGAGATCCAATTAACAATCTCCATTGGAAGAAAATGTAACATTGCAGGAGCTTCTCTGGCGTTCCTTGCTGGCATCCCTGCATCTCTAACTGTGCTCCACAGGAAAACATGTCCCTTCCCACTGCCCCACGACTGCTCCTCTTCCTCTGCTGCTTCTCCACCCTTCCACCTGTGACTTCCAAAGATGACCACAGCATTACAGAAACCTCAGATTTATCTGTGGGACCAGCAGAATGAAATATCCCACCAAAAATGAGGATCTTATCCAGTTAGAGGAAGGCCACTGGGTTGCTGGGATTGCCAGAGGATAATCCTATGGATAATGGAGCTTTATTTCCATGGATATGTGGGGTGGGAGGCTGGGCTAGCTGAGTGGGCAGAGACAGCTTCCCCAGAGTGTCAGAGCTGCTTAAAACTGCTGGCCTGAGTTATTGTCATTTTAAGGACTCAAACTGTAACTCTCCAGTTATCAACTTTCCTACTGTTTATTCCAGGATCTCGGGAGAAAGGGAATAGGTGTGGCTGGGGAGAGACCCTTGGCAGATAAGCTTCCAGCAGCTCATTATCTGCTGGGGAGATTTCAATGCCTGGGAAATATAAAGCTGCTAATTTGTATTTTAATATTCCTCCTGTGTCCCATCGGCCGTATAAATTAAGTAAATTCAATCAAAGGCTATCCCTTATCTATTGCCTGCCTGTGCCTTGCTGGGGAGCTGGATCAGTTATGGAGAGAGAGAGGCTGGGAATAGAAATCTGAGATCCCTCCCGATATATCAAAGTCAGACAAAGGGAGAGCATTGATCGCAGGCAGCCAGACAACAGCCTGGGCAATAAAAAAAAGAAATAGAAAAAAAAAATTAAAAAAAAAAATGAAGAAGAAGCAGAAAGAACAATCCCTCTTTTCTCTTCCCTATCAGCATCTTGAGCTGTGAATTACAAGTGAATGAGAGCTGACTTATTCCTTTTTTGAGGGAGAAACTCACGCACAGGAGTCAGGGCAGCAGGAATTATGGCTCCCCTGGCCATCGTAGATTGGCCCCCCTGTGAGCCTGTAGTATTTTGTAGGACTGTTTATGGGGCTAACTTTAATGTCTTAATATATATGTGCAGTGTGCCAGAATTACAGCTGCAGGGGGAACCATAACTTGGAACTTCCTGACTTTTGTGCGTGTAAAACCTCAGCTGCAATGTTAATTTACTTGAGGATTTTTTGGGTTGTTGTTGTTGTTGTTGTTGTTGTAAGTCGTTCTCTGCCCTGATTCTTTATGGATACAAAAAGAACAAGAAAGCAAAATGCTGGTTTGGTGCTGGAAATGATGGATTAGCACTGGTAATTCCAGGCAGGATGTGGCTGTTGGTGAAGGGGAGGTGGGAATTTCAAGGCCGTGGCTTGGAAGAAGAAAAGGAGGCCTAGAGGTGCTGGGATTACAAAGACAGGATGGTTTAGAAGGGTTTGGTGTTGCTGGAATAATGTCAGGGTGTGGGAAGCAGCACTGGAAATCACCCTCACAGGGCCAGGCAGGCTGAGCTTGTTCTGCTCTCATGTTAAAGCCAGGAGAGCCTGGGCTCATTCCCACTGCCAGCACAGCTTTATGGCTCCACCTTGGTCAGCCAGGAGCAGCCAGCCACAGAATCAGTGAATCTTTGAGTTGTTTAGGTTGGAAAAGCACTCCAAGATAATCAAATCCAACCATTCCCCCAGCGCTGCCAAGGCCACCGCTGATCCACATCCCCAAGTGCCACATCCACGTGTCTGTTCAATCCCACCAGGGATGGGCAATCCATCACTGCTCTGGACAGCTGTGCCAGAGCCTGACCACTCTTTTGGAGAAGGAATCCTCCTGGAAAAGTGGGGCAGAGCCTGCAGGTACCAGCAGTGAGGATGGTGAGGACAGTGAGGGCCTCCCCAGCCAACCAGAGCAGGGCTGATTGTCCAGCAGTGCCAGGCATGGTTTAGTTTGAAGGTTGCACAACTTTTTAAGTCTTTTCTCTTCCTTTTCCTCATGAAAAAAAGCCATCATCAAGTTTGAAGTGAAGAAACTGTTGCCTTGAATGATGTCCCCAGTTTCCTGCGCCTCCATCTCATGCTGCTTCTCTAATGACTTGATCAGGGTGATGGCTCTTCTCTGCTCAGCTGAATCTCTCCATCTCACTCACTGGCACCTCTGAGCTTTAAGGTCTCTAATTCTGTGTTGAAAGCACTTGAAATCAGCTCGAAAGCTCAGAGGGAGCGAGGGCAGGCAGACTGACGGACAGACAGAGTGCCACACTCAGTTTGATTGCTCCAGTTTTATTTCCAGCAGCAACCTGAATGGAAAAAATCAAGGCCAATATGATTTGTGAAGGGGGGAAAAAGGATAAAATCGAGTTAAAGGAAAACAGGAGAGAGAAATTTCAGCTCTCCTGAAAACACATTGTTCTTCCAGGGGCCGGAACGTGTCTCTGTTGGAGACTACACAGGAGGAGCAGGTGCAGGGCAGGTCTGACTGGGCTGGCTTGGGGGGTTCCTTGTGGCTGTCTGGTGCACAGAGCTGTTCTTTCCACCCCTGCCAAGCACAGCCTGTGCTGTCCAACCAGCAGAACACAGCCCTCAAACCAGGGCACTTGAGTGCTGCTGTGGGGTCATCGTGCTCTAAGAGCCTTACAAGAAACCCTTTTCCTCCTAGAAGCATCACACCCTGCTCCCATCCCTGCCCAGACTGATTTATAATCAGTAACACCAGAATCCTGATGCCTTCCTCATGCTGTTGAAAGCAGCAGAGTTACCCCAAGAACCTATTTTGCCCTCCTGCACCCAGAAACAGGGAGAAAGAAGTCCCAGAAACCCAAACCATGCTGCCTGCCAGAAAAATAACCAGGAGTCTGCCAGAAAAATAACCAGGAGTCTGCCAGAAAAATAACCCCATCTCTGCTCTCCCCAAACTACTCACAATGCTGAGCGTTTGCTGCCTGCCTCTGACTCTCCCTCTGGGTAGAACCACGCAGAAGGAGTGAGCCAGTTGCCTAAAGCCAGCTCTTCCTCCTCTCCCCACAGGGATCAGGGAGGCTGAGAGGTGCCTGTGCTGCCCCAGAGCCTTTGGCAAGCACGGCACAGCCCTGCTAAAGCTTGCAGCTCGTTTTCCCCAAGGCTGGTGTAGCATTAAGTTCTTATATCCAAAAGCAGCCTTTCAAAGTGCTGCCTGGTGTGTTACATAAATCCTCCCCAGGATCCTCAGAGACTGCAAGCAATTACACTGAGGTGCTGAGGAAGCAAGTGAGAGCTCAAAGAAAGGTTAAGAGAAGAGGAGAGGGGGGGGAAAAAAAAGAAGGAACAACAAAAATCCCATCCCTGGTAGCAGCTTGGAGTGGGAGGGAGGCCATATAAGACAAGGCTGTGTGACTTGTGTTGAAATTGCTGCATCTTGGCCCATTCCAAGCAGGGCCTAGGGGAATGTCACCCATCTGCCAACAGTGGTACAATTTGTTGACCGTCTGGGATGTTCATTTACGGCCTAAAATAGGAGAAACTGTTGTCAGCAGAGCCCAGAGATGGTTCCTAGAATCTGTTCTCTTGAAGGCATTCCCTGGGTGATCCCCAGTCAAGGACATGCCCCTCTGTACAGACCTCCTGGGCGTGTGGGCATGCAGGAGAGCTCTGGGAAGGGCTCCTCACTCCCTCTCACCTTTTCCTGCAGCAAGAAACAGCAGCAGCCAACATCTGACTCCTCCCAGCCAGGGGGAAGCACGAGGGACTTCCCTGGAGAGCAGCTCCAAGCTGAGACTGGCCTGCTCCATCCCTGTCCTGGAGCCCTTCCAAGGTCCATCTGCAGCCTGAGGTGGAGTGAGGACCACGATGCAGAGATTGGGTTGAAGGATTGAGTTGGGAGTGCTGGAATTCCCAAGGGATGATGTCTGGCCACGTCCCTGGAGCTCGGGCAGCCGTGCCCTTCGGGTCTGGCTCACCCAGAGCCAAGCTGGGCCTGGTTCCAAGCCTTCCAGCCAGATGGAAATGGGAGCTGTTACCTTCCCCTGGTTCCAAGGCCTTCCAGCCAGATGGAAATGGGAGCTGTTACCTTCCCCTGGTTCCAAGGCCTTCCAGCCAGATGGAAATGGGAGCTGTTACCTTCCCTGCCTTCCCATTTCCCCTCAGGGCAATCATCTCCATTAGTGAGCATCTCCAAAGTGCTTGCAGAGCAGTGTGTGGAGCTGCTGGCTGGAAGCTTCCCCTCACTTGATGCACAAGTGCTGTTTTCCCAGGGCTGCCCTGTGCCTAATGCAGCCAGCACTGCCTTCTTCCCTCATGTTTTGCTCTCCCTCAGTCCCATAATGGTGTTATCCCTCACCACCTGACAGCTCCAGTGCTGGCTAAAGGTGGCTTTTGGGGGAAGGGGGATTGAGGTTGAAGTGAATCCATCAAACAGATTTACCAGGGCTGCCTGAGTTCCTGGTGCAGGAACAGATGCATTTCCCTAATAGACACGGGCATGGATTTCACTGCCAGGCAGCTGCATTAAGGAAATGGATGGCAGGTCCTGGAGACATCTGAGCTCTGGGTGGAGAAGTTTAATCCAGGGCCACTGTCCTGGCCAATGTGTCACTGTCTGGATGGAGGATGCAATAATAACTATCTCTCTTAGCTGTGCCCTGGAGGCTCAGCAGCTCCTGATAACCTGCTCTTATCAGCAGTGGAAGCTGGTACAGTCAGGTAGGAGCAAGGAAGGAGCCCATGAGTTAATCCACAGCAGCTCAGGCCAGGCTGCCACACACCAGCACCTCTGAGGGATCCCTGGCAGGCAGCACAGGCAGGCTGTGGACAGCTTAATTAGCAAAACATCTGGAATCCTTCCAGAGGGGTGCCAGGGAGCTGCAGGACTGCTGGATGGTGCTCAGAGAGGATGGCTGATCCCTCCAAACCATCCCAGGGAGCAGCAATGAGTCAGGGTTTTTTCTCTCTTTGGGTCTAAACTGGGTAAAAACTCTACCTTTGGACCTCCAGGTCCCAGCACAGCCCCGTGCTCGTGGCTGTGTCCCCAGGACCCTCATTCCATATTTTAGCTGGTTCCCATTGGATACCAGGCCCTTTCCCTGTTTCTTTCCCAGGTGGGTGTAGCCTGCAGAGCTGCCTGGCTACTCCTCAGCACAAGGAGCTGAAGAGGATAAAGCAAATCTGAGTAAAATAGAAGGAAAATGAGAATCTCTGGGCCACTGACATCTTTCCTGCTATCTCCAAGCATCTTTGAAAGACTTTCCCTTCCTTTGACAGAGCCAGTCAGCTCTTCATCTGGGAACTGCACGAGTCTCAGGCAGCTTCAAAGCTGGATGGCTGCATTCACATTCCCAGCTGTGAAGACTTTTAGAGTCTATATTTAGGCTTTTCCATAGGATAAGGGACAGGCAGCATGGGTTCTGCTGAAGGAAATTATGTTTCTCTGACCCGCTTAAATCCTTTGGATGAGTTAAGAGACCAGTGGATAAAAGGGAATGAGAGAGAGTATATATACACACACTCCTTTTGAATTTCAAAAGCCTTTTTGGATGAAGACCCTGACAGAGAGCTATCAAGGCATAATGGTGACCAGGGGGTGTGAGTTAAAATCCCTGTGATAGATTAATGCTGGTGGAGAGAATGGGAAGAAATGGGCAATTCTCAGCAGGAGAAATTGTGATTGTCAAGGGGATGTTGCATGAGAATATTGCTCAGTCTATTTCCCCCAGGTTGTGGCCAGGGCTGAGCAGAGAGGTGAGTGTGCTGATGACACATTTGGTGTTTGTTTTCTTCCCCAGTGCTGCCCGCTGTCCTGATTTCCACCTCTGACTGAAGCTGGCCCAGCTCTGCTGCCAAGAAGTGCCTCTGATTTGCACTCCAGGCCCTTTTGTTCACAGGCAGAGAGGGAAGCAGACTGGAGAGGGCTCTGGAATGCTCAATCCCAGCTGCCCACATTCCCCAGCACGCAGGGCTGCCTCGCTGGCACATCCTGCTGCCATATGTCCCCAGTCCGGGGCTGTGGCCGCCAGTGCCCGTGTCAGGAGAGCTCCTCAGCACAGGATTGAGGGCTCTAATTAGTCTGCAGGCCTGGCAGACTTCCTTGGGAGAAGGAAGTTAATTAGCAGGATGCATTTGGACACCTCTTCAGGGAAGGGCTACACCTTTTACTCTTATTTTCTCTGTTTTCCATGATCCCCATGTCTGTGTCTGCCATCGTTGTCCTGCTCTTCCTCTCTTGTCCGTAGCTCCTGCTGCTCCAGCCGTGGCAGCACACTTGGGATCACACTTTTCCTGCTCCCCAGGCTCCATGGGCCAGGCCTGAGCCAGCTGTGCTGACAGAGAACAGCTCTGCTATTCTAGAAAAGCTGCAGTGGGAGTCAGTCTTAGCCCTTTTCTCCTCCATCTCTTCTGTACTGCCCTCGCAGCCAAAATCAGTGGTATGTTTAATGTTTGGACTTCTGCTTCTATGGATGATTTCCTTCTCTGCCACCCAAACACTCATCACCTTAACTCTGGTGTGCTCAGGGCTGAACTCACAATTCCTGCTGAGACTTTCTGCCTTTACTCCCTTCTCCAGCCCCTCACCCACACTCCCTCCTCTGTCCCCTCACTGGAATTGTGGTTAAATTGGATTACAGTAATTAACTTTTGGTCACACTTTTCAGTGAGCAGTCAGGAGGGAGAAAAAAAAAGAAGGGAAGTTAATTGAGATGAAAGGAGACAACGTCAAGCAAGGAGTTCTGCTTAATTGGTGTTGGTGATGCCCAGGGAAGTGTTGCAGTGTTTGCAATGGGCATGGAAAAATTCTGACATCTTCTTCATTACCCCATGTCATATTGTGCTCTGCTTTTTGGGGAAGGGGATTGTTTGGATTGAATTACCTCATTTTTCTTCCCAAATTTCCTTTTCCGCGTGTTGATAATGACACAGCTTCAGCTACACAGTGTGAATGTAAATTGAACAAATGATTTTGGCTTGGTGGGCTCCAAACCCTGTCATAAACTCAAACATGTGGGTGCTGTCTGCTCTGAGAAGCCTTTGTGGAGATGTTCCCATCCCCTGTAAACAAGGATTTGGCCTCACCTCCCACAGCAGCTCCCAGCCCCTGTGACATTTCGATCTGCTCCAGAATTTATGGGAGGGAAGATCATGCCTCATCTGTTAAATGAAATGCCTCAGATAAGGCATTTCCATTTATTAAGGCAGTTATTATATTATAATTAAGCACCAGTTGCTGGCAGAAAACATATTTATGGAGGTTTAACCATGCAGCCTCAGAGAGACAAATAGAGGCTGTGGAAGTGCCTGGGGTTTTTCATTCTCAGGGAGAGGCATGACCTGGAGCTCAGGACACTTTCATGGTCAACAGCTGGGTGGGAACTGTTAAAAATTGAATGTTTTTTTTCAGCAAGGGGAACTGGAGCTGAGAAAAGACACTTTCCAAAGCCATGGCAACCTGGTTTATGAGGGCTCACTCTGAGGCAGGTGTCCCCTTCACCCTCCTGCTGAAAGCTTAGAGGTCCTAGGTGCTGCATGACAGAAAGCTTCACTTCCTTTCCAAGAGATGGAAAACTTCCCCTCCTTTTCCAAGAGTTATGCTGGAATCCTGCTCAGAAATCCCTGCCCTCCTTCAGGGCTGTGCTGGCTTTCACTTCTCTGCTGAAGCAGCTGAGGGAGGGGGCAAAGGGAGCACAGAGAAATGGGGGGAATGTGAAAAGGAAAGCTCTCTGAAGCTTAGGCAGGGATTTGGGAAGGTTGGGAAGGTATAAAAGAGACTTGAGAGAAGCATTTTCTCTGGGATTAAGACCAGAGTCCATCTCAGTGTGGTTTTTAGAGCTGCCTGGAGGCTGTGTAACACAGCAGCTTCAAAGAGGAGAGCCAGAGGAGCAGGGAATTAATGGGGCTTCTCCCCGTGCCCTGCCTGTCCTGCTGCATCCTGACCTGGCAAGAAATCAGGAGGAGCAGTTCATTTGGGAGATGTGGGCCAGTCTGGAGGTCACAGGCAGCTTGCCTCCTAACTGGGCACATTTCATGCTCAACCTGTGTCCAGGTGTTCCCTCCTGTCCACATCCAGAGAGAGGGGGGAATGTCGTGGAGATGGGAATGGACTTGGGAGCCCCTGGAGCAAAGAGGACATGGAGAATCAGCTGTTCCAAATTACAGGTCAGCCCACCTGGGCAGGAACTGATCCACTTTGCTGGGTTACAGCAGTTGTGGACTGAACATCTTCCACTTTCCCTTCCACTGAAGGTTTTAAACCCTCATCCCCCCCCCAAGCATTTTCTCTCCCTCTCCCGGCGTGTCGTTGCTGCAGCGTTTTTTCAGCACGTAGTTAAACCCAATAAAATAATCATTATTGCTGCAATTATTTCCAAACAGATTAAATATCTGCCACGCTCCCAGTCCCAGTATAAAACAGGAGGAGCCATAAACTACCTCAGTGCATAAAAGCAGGGAGGGGAGAAGGGAAGGATGACATTTCATCTGGCTTCCTCATGGGCCCGTGTAGTTACTGGGAACATTTGCATATTTTTAATGCAGTGCCTCTTTAATAAATTCCTCCCTCCAGACACATTAAAAATGGGGCTCTTGCCTGAGCTTCAGGATAGGGAGTGCTGGCAACTCTAGACTCTGGGATCAGCCACAGAGGGGATGTCTGTGGGATCTGGGAGGGAAGGAGAGCAGGGAAGAGAAGGACAGCACATCCCATCACTTTTTTTTTTTGCGTACACCATCAGCAAATGCCATCTGTTTAATTTTTGACCTTTTTGTTGTCTGACCTCCTTTGAACTTCACTGGAATTCTCCAGGGTAATATAGTTTCTTTGCATTCTAGGGGCAGGATTATTTGCTATTAAATTGGAATTCAGGGGAAAAGGAGACTTAAATTCTTCTCCTGACCTGGTAATCTGCTGGGGAGTAAAAGTATTGCCTCTAATTACAGGGTTTTATATTTTTATTTTTTTTTTTGGCTTGAGTTCAGGCCAGACCCCAAACTTGCTCTTTAAGCCTCTTATGGCAAATACCTCTTTTCTGAGAACAGGCTATGCTCTTGTGTTCCTGCAGAGCCACCATGTCCTGCCCACTGTCCCCAGCCACGCTGCTGCCTGTGGGCCTAGAATATTCAGGGAAGAGGGAAACCAGCCTGGATAAATATCTGGAGCTCAACAGTGACTCCCACACAACCCCAGCAAGGCTGGACTAATCCTAGTCTGTCAGGGCACTGCTGAAGTGATCCACACATGGAGCAGAAGTCAGTCAGGTCCCTCACCCTGCCACAGGCTCCCACCTGGAGCTCCAAAGGATCTCCTCGGCTTCTGTCTCCCTGATTCCTCTTTTCTTCTACCCTCTTCCTCCCTTTATCACCTTTTCTCACCCCAGTGGGGTGCCCAAGGAGAGGTTTGTGGCAATGTGAGGGTGGGATGAGGTCCAGCTGTGACTCCAGCCAGTGTAGTTGTTCCTCCTCTGCAGTTCCCAATGGATGAGGATGGTTCTTCTGAAGCTTCTGGTGGTTTTTCCCTAGAAAATAGTTCATTTCCTGACCACTGCCATCTCTCCAAAGAAAGGTGGTGTTCACTTTTCTCCCAGAACACCTGGAAAGTGGAAGATGTCCAGTCCACAGCTGCTGTAACCCAGCAAAGTGGGTCAGTTCCTACCCAGGTGGGCTGACCTGTAGTTTGGAACAGCTGATTTTCCATGTCTTTGCTCCAGGGGCTCCCAAGTCCATTCCCATCTCCACGACATTGCTACTCCTGGCTCCTGAGGAGAAGGGAACCTGTGGTACATCCCAAGGGAGGATGTCCACAGTGAGCTCCACCTCTCCTGGAGCATTCCACCATCCTCAGGGAACTTCAGCACCTTGAGATTGGCTTGAAACCCCACAAATTCTCAGAGAGCTTCTTTCCAGCTCCTGGCCAGCTTCAATGCACTGTCAGGGAGATGTAATAAATCAAGAGAAGAATATTTTGGGGTCCTCTCTGCCTTGTGCCCATGTGGGTGTAGCTGTGCCTGGCAGGCTGAAGGCACAGAGGGTGCATCTCAAATCAAGAATAAGAGGAGTTTTAGTTAATGCACTCCAGAAGTGGCTTCCACGGCATCTCCACTGACTATTTTATCAGCAGAACAGAGCACAGGAGAAATTGTAGATGAAACAAATACAGAAAATACATTAAGAGAGTAAGTAATGAGATCTGGGTGAAATTGCATCTTATGAAAAAGTAATCTGCAGCTTAGTGTGCAAGGAAGAGGAATTTGATGGAATAGAGGGGCTCTCAAGAAAGGAATGAAGGAGCACATTACAAACAGACAAAGACAGCCAGGTGTGTTGTGGAACGCAGGGAAGCAGTTAAATTAGGATGTAATGGAAAAGGTTATTTTAATATTCTCTTTTATGTGTATTGGTGTCAGTATTATCTCAGGGAAGGAGAGAGTGAGGGAGGAGGAAAGGGGCGTGTAGTTGTGAAAAAGGCAAATAAATTGCAGCTTGTTCAAATTCTGGGGTTCTTTCATCAGAAGGAGCAAAGACACGAGGGGCAGATCTGGCTGGTGGCATCGTGGAGAGACACAGAGGCCATGGGGTCTGCAGGAACAAACATTTCCCTGCCCACTCCTAATGGGAAGAGGCAGCCTGAGCTTCCCAAATCCAGGGCTTGTGTGTGGCTGGGATGGGGGAAGTGATCCCCTGCAGGATGGGATTGTTTGGAGATGTCTCATGGCCCAGCAAAGCCTTCTCCTTTCAGTTATTGCGCCTTTTTCTGCAGCTGGGTTTTTTTGGGGGGCTTTGTCCCAGGGCCACTGGGACAGGATGGAGAGAGGGGCACACAGGGACCTGTTCCTAAAAGGGATTTTCCAACTTGAGGCTGCTGGAAATGCCTTTCCTTTAACCATGCAAATCTCCAATCCAAGGCAGCCCCCTGGGCTCTCTTTCCAGGCCTTGGAGAGGCAGAATCACTTTCTCCAGAGGCTTTGTCACCCCCTACAAATGTCCACTGCCAGCACCTCTGCTTTAGCTGCAGAGGGGGTCAAGGATCATGGATTTGGGGTGGAGAGCTGATTTTGGCCTTAAATGACAGCCCCAGGATTTTCTGGGCAGTTGCTGAGGCAGAAACAGCCCAAATTCAGCTTTGTGTCCCCCCCATCTGCATCACTCTGACACAGCCTCTCCCATCCTGTGGCTGAGGCTTCCCCTGGCAGGTGACACTTCACACACCTGGCACTCATTAGCCCCCCTGAGCCAGCCCTAATTAATTATTTGCCTCATTAGACAGAGAGTTGAGGCCTTGTTGACTTGCTGAGGTCACTGAGGTGCACCTGTGAGCCTTCTGTTTATTGCCTTCTTTTTGCAGGAGGCTGGAAATGCTGAAGCTGAGGAGCTGTTTGGGACATGAGGCAGTTGGAAAATGCCACTTGTGTCCCTCATTAATGAGGAATTAAGCAGAAATCTGGGCATTAGTGCCATGCTGAAAGGATTTGCCATTCCTATGTGTTGGACTCTGTCCCCTCCTGCAAAAATCTTGGAGTGGGAGTATCTCCTGCCACTGGGGGTTTCTGGAGAGACAAGAAATCTCAATTTCAAGTGTTCCAGGCAGCAGCCAAGGCTCCCCCTGCTCTTTGCTGCCTACAGAAGGAGGCGAGGCTGGGTTCATTCAGTCCAGAGTGGAATTTTTGCTAACTAAAGTTTGATGAGCTCATTTCCTACCTGCTTTGCAATCTGACTCCAACACCTGCCGTTCCCAAACAAGCTGGGAAATGAATTCATTTCAGCCCAAGCCAGAGTGGGCGATCTTCTCTTGTAGTTTTGAAATTTTAGTGGCTGGAGAAATCAGCAATGATTTCATTTGGGACTGAAGGAAGTGCTTTGTTTGATATCAAATGAGGAGTGGGAGGGTTTTACCCTTTTGAGTATGGCCAAGTATAATGGGAGTCAGTGTGAGACTGGAATGAGCTCTGTGAGCTGAGGAACTGGAGTGCTTCCTGTGAAAAATGTCATGCTGAAGTGTTTCAGACTGGGGGTGGAGGGGAATATTGCTCTCTGCTTTAGCTTTTTTAACTGAATATTGCCAATGCAGATAAATCTGAGGGGTTTTTTTGAGCCCAGCCTTCGTGCCAGTGTCACCCAGCTCAGGTGGGGACAAAGACCTGAGTCAAAGGTCCTTGACCCAAGATTTAGTACCCAAAGGGTTGGGGTTTTTTTCACTCCTCCCACTGACAGCTCTGCCCTCCCTTAGCACCATCTCCAAATCTCCTTTTTGGAGGCAGGAAACCCTCCTGAGCTCTTCCAGTTTCTTCTCATGCCTGGTGTTTGCACAGCTCCATCCTTGACAGCTCCTCCTGTTTTGTCCCTGAAATGAACCACGTTGCATCCACTCAACACCGCTGGAGCCCCAAAAAAAAGAGATAAATAAAAGGAAGCTTTTTTAAAAAGGCTTCTCACCTGGACACCTTTGTTCCTGCCTCGGTGAAAAAGAGGACAGTGTTTTCATACGCAGGGCTGTTGAAATGAATGCAGATGAAATGGTTCAGTGTAATTAATTAAATGATCTCCAGCACCTCAGGAGGATCAGCAGCGTGCAGAGGACATAATTGGGAGTACACTGGCTGAATACATCATCACACACACATGTGCAGGCTGTGTGCCAGGCCCAGCCACTCCAATCCAGCAGGATTTATAGTCCTGCAAAGCAGGAGAGTTTGGGAGAGCCCAAGGCAGGGCTGCCTTCCCTGGGACTTCCCTGAGAGGAGCTTGTCCTCATGGAACAAAGCTGGAGCTGCCAGGAATCACCAGATCTGTGCCAAGTGGACACACATTTGCTGGGATGCATTTGGGATGTGCAGGAATCACCTGTGCAGCAGCACAAGCAGGGATTGTTTGCTCCTTTCAGAGCAGTTTCTCTCCGTGGTGCTGATTATTAAGTACTAAACCAGTGCTTTGTAATTTTGCCTTATTTATTTCCTCTTCTAAACCCATTCTGGGGTGAAGGAATTCAGTGCTGGCAGGACTGAGCTGCTCTCAGCTCCTGCCTTCTCTGGGGGGCTGACCCAGAACTTGCTGTGACTAAAAGATCTGTCAGCTAATTCCATTGAATTTTAGCCTGCACCACGCAGGGTCAAGGCAGATCACAAAAAATGCAGAGTTGTGAAGGAGGACAGCCAGGCACTCACAAAGAAAAAGTGCTTTAAACATTCAAGAAGAAAAGTGGCCAAGGAAAATGATTTTCAAAGGTCCCTCCGTGAAGGCTGTGATGGGGAAGGAGCACAATGCCCGACGTGTCTGGCAGCACAAAAGCTGCTCTGGGAGGGAGCAGAAGGAGCTGCCTGGTGATTAAACTTCCCAAATCACTGTTGGAGGAGCAGAAAATAACTGGAAATAAATTGGTATCAAATTTCCTTCTTCCTTCTTGCCACAGGGAAGAGAGAAAATAATTTGGAGGGCTCAGCACTGCATTGCTGGGCCACCTGAGGCAGATATTTAGGCTGGAATGTCTCTGAGGCCACTAAAAACCTGAATATTTTGCAGGCCTGGCCTAGGAAGCTTTGAAAGGACCCCATTTTCCAACACAACTCCTGAAAACCAAGCTCAGGACAGCCCTCATGGCACGTTTTCCACTTTGGAAAAATATGGGTTTTCCTCCTCTCCTGCCTGTTCTGTGACTGTCACCTTCCCCTGTCCCCCCCTTTCTCCTGCCATCCAGCAAATCATTTCCTTTGGCTCCTTCTCCAAGCTTCTCCGTGCATGTCACAGAATCCACAAGATCTGAAGAGGGGGAGGAAGGGGAAAAACACAGCAGTAAGAACCCAGTTTATTATTTATAATGCTCAGCTGTAAGCAATAAACACAGGCAGGGAATGTAAATTCTGCCACTTCCTTACCCTCTCTCTATAATTCCCTGGTAAATTCACATCATTCACTGTCGGCCTTAATGTGCCTCTATTTGTCTGAGCTCCTCATTTCTCTGGGACTTCTTTTTTTTCTCTGATGAAATAATATCTCCATGTATAGTTCCCTTCCTCTATCCTTAGACTTGTAAATTAAATTAATTTCAAATTCAAAGGGGTAATATCCTGCTAAAATGATCCGCTGTATCATTGCAGGTCATGGTGTTGAACTGTAAAATAAAAGCCTGTTTATAACTTATCATTTACAAGGCTTTCTTCTCCCAGAAACTACCACTGTGATGGAGAAAGCTGCCTGAGGAGCTGGAAAAATATCCATTTTCTATTAAACCAGAGGGAGGTGTTCACATATCCTGGGAATGTGGCATCCAAAAGATGACCTAAGTGCACTTGTTCAATCCAGTGCTGTTGTCTGAGCATCCCCTTTGCTCCTTAGCCTGGTGCTTTGGGGAGTTGAAGGAATCCAGCAATGGGAATCCCTTGCTCCCAAGTTCCCTTCTCTGTGGTCATGAGCAGAGGTGAAAGGAGGAAAGACAAAAGATCCACACCCCATTTCCAAAGCAGGGATTTACTCCTCAGTACGTTTCAGGAGCACACAACTTGATTTTTTCCAGAAGGGGGGTGAGAAGTTGTTATTCCAAATTTCCCCATCTCTCAAAAACAGCAGAAACTTCTGGCACAATTCTCCAAGATCATTTTCTTCAGTATTTCATATTACCTGTCATATAAAGAATGAAAAGGAAAGATTGAGGAGAAGGCTGAGGTCTGTAAAGAGCCAGAAATGTCTGTCAAAAAGAGTTCTGAACCTCCCAAACCTGTTCATCCAGTAAAGGAGCCCCAAAAAGAAGCAGGAGATGGAAAATCTACTCCAGCTTCCATGGAGTATCTCTGGATTCCCCACCCTTAGCACTGAGGAATTTAACAAACCCGAGTGAGAGACACACAGGAGCCACCTCCTTTTGGCAGGAAGATGATGGAGAAAAAACCCAATTTAGCCACCCAGGCACCATTCCCTCGGTGCAGCCCCTCCCTTCCTGCAGCACCAAGGAATGGGATTTGCAGCATTCCTGGGAGAGGCAGGGCCGGTCCTATCCCCCTGGGATGGCAGCAGCACATCTGTGGTGTCACCGACTCCCAGGGTCCTTCCAAAGCCCCTAAATCGTTTCCTTTCGTTCCCTTCCAAAGCCCCTAAATGGTTTCTTTTCAGTCCCTTGATGAAGACACTTCCCTCGCACTCCTCACACATCACATTCCAAAGGTTTTCCTTGCCGGGGCTGCTGCTTCACCGGTAGCTTTGTAATTTATGACACTCTTAGTGGCTTAATTACGCTGTCAGCTCCATCTGTCACTTAAGTGATATGAGGAATGATGGGATGCCATTAGCCAGCTAATAGTTGCTGTAAAGAGAATTGTTTTATGCCATTTAATCACGGGAACATAAACAATTTTTGCTCCCCGATATCCACACTTGCTTTCAGAATGATATTTAAGAGGCCAGGCTTGACATCTGTCCTTCTGCCTGAAAAAGTGCTGCAGGAAATAAAAGGGAAACTCAGCAGCAACAGGTCTAATTAGATTTACCATCGAGATCATGAGCATTTGGCTTCATCTTTTTCCGTGCTGATGGACTTTTTATTTGAGTCTTGGGGTCTCTCTTGCTTCTCATCTTGATCTGTCATGATGTGGTGTCTTCATCCCCACGAGGGCTTGGAAAATTTGTGTCTGAGCCCCCCAGCTTTGTTAGCACATCTGCCCTCTTTGCGTGTATGGGGAGAAATATTCATTTACTGAGGGGCAGGAGACCCTGGGTTGGACCTGCTGGAAGGCAGAGTCACTTGGTTTCCATTTTAGACAGCAAAAAACCAAATTTAACGCTCATAAATCCCTCTTGTTTAACCCTGGAGCCACCTGAAATCTGATTTTCAGCGTTGAAGTGTTTCAGGCACCAACATTTCCACCTCTGAGCTCACTAAGGCCAGGTTCAGCCCTGGCAGGACTGTGGTGTTTGCAAGAGTCCCAGGACGAGGGAAGAGATGAATCTGACTCTTAGAAGGCTGATTTATTATATTACGATATTATATTTAAAAATGCTATGCTAAAACTATACTAAAGAAAGAGAAAGGATACATCAGAAAGCTAGAAAAGAAAGAATAATAAAAACCCGTGAGTCCTCAGAGAGTCTGACACAGCTGGCTGTGGTTGGTCATTAAATTAAAACAATTCACATGCTTGGATAAACAATCTCCAGACCACATCCCAAAAGCAGCAAAACAGGGAGAACCTGAGGCTTTTCACCTTCCCAGGAAAAATCCTGGCCAAAGAGGATTTTTCAGAAAATATCATGGTGACACAGGACTTGGCAGCTCTGAGTCCTGTCTGAACCCCTGGCAAATTTTGGCAAAGCCTTTGTTTGCTGTCATTTTGCTGCCAGTCTCGGAACTGTTCAACAGTGAGAATTTGTGGAGGCTGAGGGGAGGAAACTGGGGAGGAACTGGAGCCACGGTAGCGTTTGCACCTTTCTCAGCTCTGCTATTTTAATCCCAGACACAGCTGTCTCACCCGCCCTTCTCCTGCTCCTGCTCATCCCACGTTGGATTTGATTCCTGCAAACATCTCCTGACAGCAGAAATCCTCCCGGTTCAGCTTTTCCTCCCCAAAACCTGCATTGCCAGAGGCGTGAAACCCAAACCCCGCGGGTTAATTCGGCAGTGCCCTGCATGTCCAACACCCTCTTTACAACAATCCCATTCCCGGGAGTCATCAGAGCCTGAAAAGAGGCAAACTGGCTGTTATAGACACATATTCTAATATTGGCTTTTTTCAAATATTAAAATTGATTTTATATGTGTGATGTTAAAGGAACTTTGTTATAAAGATATAGTTTTTATTTTTGTTGTTAATTAAGCTTAGTGAAATAGCTGATATAAGTGTGCTTGTGTTAAAATGCCTGCTTGGATGGGATAAAACATCCAAGGAACACAGGATTATCACACCTGTACAGATCTGCCAGCTCTCAGCACTCTCTGTCTGTAGGTGGGCTGGGGCCAAACCTGAAGGTGATGATAAAAAAGGACTAAAAGCACAACCAAGGATTACACATGCTCTAAAAAGGTGGAGCCAAGAAGAAGATATGCTAAATAGTTCCTGGAACATGTAAACTAGTTTGGGGAAGTTTACTATGCATAAGGGTCTATGAATATGCAACAGGCTGATGTAATTAAAAGGTATTTAAGGGGTGTCCCCGAAGAGAACAGGGTGCTCTTGGCTGAGTGGTCCTTGTCTCCTATTGTCCTTTATTTAACTTTTTACATTTTCATAGGAGAGTGAAGGTGTTTTTCACACCTTTGCTCTATGCTCCTTGTCTCCCATTGTCCTTTATTTAACTTTTTACATTTCCACAGGAGAATAAACGAGTTTTTCACACTGGCCGTTCCAGCTCTCGGGGATGGTTCCCAGATTTCCATCCGAGCTCTGTGACACTTGGATGTGCCAGACACCCCTGTCAGAGAGGGGTTAAGGGATGCTGGCTGCTGGTCACTCTCCTGCCCAGATAAGAAGCCATCAATCAGCAGGGACTGGCTGCAGTCACACAGCAATAAAACCAGAGAGATCATTTGCTGCCGTGTCATTCATAATAAATGGATCTCAGGGTGCTTTGTAGAATTAATTAATGGACAAAGAGAGGGAAATGAAGGGCGGGAGACCAGGAATGAAAGCTAAGGCTTGAGATGAGGTGTGGAAGGATCCCCTGGAGGAAATATCTGCACTGGGACTGCTGGGGGGCACTGAATAGCATAAGGCAGAGATCAACAGCTGCACATCTGGCCCATAAAATGTCTCATCCCCACGCTGCTGCTGGCAGCTCAGCACAGGGGCTCACAGGAAGATGTGGGTGCTCCTGGCTGTTCCATGGATGGAATTGCTGCCTCCCTCTCTTCCTGCTCCCTCCTGGCTGTTCTGTGGATGAAATTGCTGCCTCCCTCTCTTCCTGCTCCCTCCTGGCTGTTCCATGGATGGAATTGCTGCCTCCCTCTCTTCCTGCTCCCTGTATTTTGTGGGACACTGCCCAGCTCCATCCACCAGCGGCTATGAAATACACGGCAGTGTCATAGGGGAAGACACTCCATAAATCCCAGATTTTATCATGGATTATTATTTATGGGGACACACCACTTAGGGATTCCCCCTTGATAAAAACGGTGTCATGCAGCAGGGTGAGCCCAAGAATGTGGCCAGGATGAGGGGGATGGAGTCAGGAGGGGAAGAAGGGAGAAGTTTTCTGTTTTTCCCACTCAGTCCCCTGCACTTCCAGGCTCTGCACAATTCATGGCAGGAGGTGGAGGTGCTCCTGAGGGACAGGTGTGCTCAACCATTGTTAGACACTGGAGAATCCACCTGGGAGCAAGAAATGGATTGCCCAAAGTGGTGGAACAGTGAGAAAATCCCCCAGCAGTGTCACTGCTCACCAAAGAGTCGCTGTGGGATGTCCCATGCCTGGCCCTGGGACCAGACACTGATTTTGGGTAGGGACAGGTCCTACCCACTGATTTTGGGCAGGGACAGGCCCAGAGCTGCTGCTTATCAGCACAGAGAGAGGTTCAGCTCTGCCTTGAGCTGCAGCTGAGCCATGCTCATGCCCAAATCCTGGCATTCACCCCCAGAGTCCCCTGGTGGGCAGCAATCTCAAACCTGGAGGACATCACTTGGATCTGGGACCAGCACAGATCCCACAGAGCCCATCAGAGCAGCCATGTGAGGCAGCACGAGTCCTCCAGCCCTCCTTCCTTCCCCCTTCGTTAAATCCCAGCGCTATAAACCAAAATGTCAATTTTCTTTTTAAACATCTTTTATGGCAGCTTTGATGCGGCTTGGCAGATTGATAGCCCGGCTGACTGACGGCTCCCATTTATCCTCCCATCAAGCATGCAGGATTCCCAGCACAGACAGTGACAGTGACAGGGAAGGAGCACTGGGAAGGGGCAGCGTGCCAAGGAGGTGGCGGTGGCCCTCAGTCAGCGCTGGCACCGCCTGCATCGCCGGGCTGCTGTGCTCCTTCTGCTCGCCATCGGGCTGGATTATCCAGCCCAGCCTTGGATCTGCCTCCTGCAACCGGCAGCAGGCTCGGGATGGGGCTGGAGACGCCGTGCCAATTAACGAGGCTGCTAATGAGGGCTGGAGGCAGCCGCACCTCCAGCAGAGCACGGCTGCACGGACAGCCCCACTGGCAGCCAGGTGCTTGTTGTGATTTTGGGGAAGGTTTCTGTGCAAACTGGATTTCATTCCTGTGGGACAGCCCTGTGCTGCTCCCAGCCTGGTGCTTGTTGTGATTTTGGGGAGGGTTTCTGTGCAAACTGGATTTCATTCCTGTGGGACAGCCCTGTGCTGCTCCCAGCCTGGTGCTTGTTGTGATTTTGGGGAGGGTTTCTGTGCAAACTGGATTTCATTCCTGTGGGACAGCCCTGTGCTGCTCCCAGCCTGGTGCTTGTTGTGATTTTGGGGAGGGTTTCTGTGCAAACTGGATTTCATTCCTGTGCTGCTCCAAGCCTGGACAGACCCTGCACTTTGGGATGATGGGGTCAGCTTGGTCCCTGTGGTCCCTTCCAGCCCGTGCTGTGTCAGCACAACAGGTCCCCAGCTGGGTAATAAGTGACATAGACTCCATGTATTTCAGAAGGCTAATAATTTACTTTATTAAGTGAGAGGAATATCAGATTTGTCTT
>VYZP01065544.1:52686-84856 GCA_013400635.1 Hypocryptadius cinnamomeus | reverse complement strand
AGTCAGAGCAGTCTTTCTGCAGGGGCTGTGGGAGTAGTCACAGCAAAACTCCTGTTCATTTCTTAAGGAAACTCATTATTATTATTATTATTATTATTATTATTATCCTTTCTATTCTCTCCTAATTTCTCCTCTGTTTTCCCTTTCACTTAGAGGTTTCCTTACTGAGACAATCTGTGATTGAAGACAAGGGAGTGAGAGAAGCTTGCAGGTCTGGAAAACAACTAAAGTCACTCATGGTCAGTGGCTGTAATGTATTGTGTGGACTTACAGGAATTATAGGTTCTTGATAACATGCTGGGAAATTCTTTTTTTTATTTCAATAACAAACTGGTTGTGACTTAAAGGGATCGCCTTCTCCATGCACAAAGAGATGTTGACATGTAGCCAGGTCAGCATGAAATGTGTTTGCAGTGCCTTAATGGCAATAAACAACTTTATTTCCAAGCAGGAAAAGGTTGTTGTATTTGTGTTGTTTTTGTGGGTTTTTATTTGTTTGGTTTGTTTGCATGTTTTTTTGTTGTTGATTTAGGGTTTTTTATGGGAAGTTTAGGTTGATTGCTCTATGAAGCAGTTTTAATTCAAAATTAAATAAACCAACTATGTCTAATTTGGGGCACTAAAGAGGGCAGCAGATGAATACTTTTGTTAAGCACATGGACTATGAAATAGAGCCTCAAGTCTTGCCTTTACATACTTCATCTCACACATAAAGAGTAGTGGAACATGCAGAAAAGTAGATATTTTTGTACATTGACAAGATACTTTAATGAAAAAAAGAATGGGGCAGAACCACTCCCAAAACCAATCAAACGTGCAAACCCAGTAAAGCTGTCACAGCAGAATTGCACACGTATCACTTAGTGTGCTGCAAGAGATTGTGTAAAAAAACTAAACTGTGAGTTTGGTATATGCAAACTTCAAGTTTTAACCTTCTTTCATTAAGTTAAATTTTGTGGATGGACTGCAGCTGCTTTCCTTGAGAGAACAATTGTCACTGGTATGAACACACAGGTCAGATTTGCTCACCTCCCAAAGCTGCAAACTGGCTGAAATAATGCACAAAAGTAACACAGCAAATGCAGCTTTAAACAAGAGTGTTGGTGTTTGCAACCAATGCATGAGCAAGTTGGATTGTAAAAAAACCCTTAATTAAAGCCATCTTTGATGTTTGTGTTTATAGGTCATTAGTTTGCTGTATATTGTGCAGATGTACTCAGCTGTTTGCCAAAAAGATCTCACTTGCATAATATGAACTATGATTTTTCCTTGCAACTGCTTTAACTTGTAAGTTCTGGCTTTTGAAGCTTGTTGCTGGTTTTTCGACTTGAGGCTATTTTCCAGGCTTAACTCCCATTTTTTATGGAGTAAGTCAGCCTCTCTAAGTAGAACTACTTAAGGCAAGTTGAGAAAACTACTCTCCATCATCTCTGGTTCTTGGCTGAACTCAGATGAGTAGCCTTCCACCAAGAGTGAAGGCTGGATGGAAGCATAAAATCATTCATAAAAAGAATACTTGTCACTGTCAGGAGGAGAACAAGAATGAGCTGTGCTTGCTAATGAGAAGGAAAAAGGGAAAATGTTTAAATGCTTTTATTGAAATTTAAATCTTTGGTACTGCCCATGGGATAGACATGTGTGCCTGGCATGACATAATTTTTGTGTTTCAGATCAGGCAGAATAAAACCCATGCCTTAACATAATGACAGGATGTGAGAACAGCAGGAGTTTTTGTAGGGATGAGAGGAGTTCAAAATGTTCTTTTGCTTTGAGTTTCACCTGGCACCATTACTTCTGCTTCCTAATGGAGGAAAATCAAGCAGCTTCTCAGAAATCAATCAACACTTGAAGGGCAGAACTGGAAAAGGAGCCTGTATCACCTGGACCCTGGCTATGAATTCCTTGTAACAACTTGGCACCATCAGAACCAGAGGTTTCAGAATGACACTCAGATTAGCAGGGCTGATAATCAGTGCTCCTGCCAGTGCTGAGTCCTGCAGTTGTTTTCTCAAATATAGGCCATGGAAAACAGCCATTGGTGTCCACAGGATTTAACAACAAAAGTGAAAAACACAGATATGAGAAAAAAAAGCAGAAACTTGTGTTAGAGTGGAAGAGTGTTGCTGTGGGAAATAAATATTTCTGGTTAAAGGGGTGAATGCAATGTGTGATACTTAACAGGTAGGTCCATAAGGAAGCAATATTTAAATGTCAGCATGATAATAACTGTGTGGAATCATGATACATGACATGATGTAATGTTTTAAATAAGATAAAAGAAAAAAATGCTTTTAAGTGTAGCTATTCTTTGAAGTACCTTTAAAGTGATCACATTATAATCCATCAAATAAAGATCAGTAAAAGGGAGCATGGTAAAAGTTATATTTGAAATATACTTCTGGATTATTCAGCTCAGTGATTCATGCTATATTATGCTGTGCTTGAAGCATGGCTAGGGAATCTGTGACTAATATATCAAATGGACTCAGTCTGGGGAGATAAATATCTGCAGGGGTGAAGTGAGTGTTCAGGTAGAGAACTTGCCATGGCTCTCTGGGAGAGATCTTGGAGCTGTTTGCTGCCAGCTGAACTCAGGGCAGTGCTGCTCCATGGCTCAACCACCCTTTGGATCCTGTTTGCCCATTAAAATAAATCTGTGTTGAGCCACTGGAGCAATGGCCAGTTTGGGGATGGGGGATGTTTTCTCTCGGTGTTCAGGAGCATATTTGGCAAGAAAGCAGGGTGGCATATGCAATATACTGTGGAAAACTATGGAAGCAGTTAAGACATTTTTAGTGGTGGAATCCTGTGATTTTAGTGGGATCCTGTAATTACAGCAGAGATGGAATTGTTTCAGGCTGTTTGGATGCTACTTTATACGCCAATGAACTGTAAAAATCTGAAATGGGGAAGAGGCAGTTTAGTTTGTGCTTATGTGTGCTTTAGCTTGTGCTCTGCATGCTCAAAAAGCAGGGATTTGAGTACTGAGCCTCTCATCTTTTATCTTGTGGGCATACAAGGAAAAGTTGAGTCTATTTTCCTGTTTTTGCAGGCATTTGTGAGAGAAGAGGAAAGTGGCTGTTCAGTTCATCAACAGCCTCCTCAAATTAACAGGAATTGATAGGCACATACTGCATATGACTCTGAAATTCTCTCAAATGATGTTTGTTTGTGCACACAAGGGATTTTCAGCTTTATAAGCAGATACCAACCTTGTGTGTGTAACATCTCTCTTTAATGGAAAAAATATGTAAATGTGCTTTTTTCTAAATCCTTGTTGTTAGTTTCTAATATGAGCAGGGATACTCTGGGGAAAACTGAGCAACTGCAATCCTTGTAAGAACTTTGCTGATTTGGCTTTAAGCAGGGGCTCAGTGCACTTAAGGAGTGCTGGTGGCTGTTGCCTAGCAAAGATACTATTGCAGGCCTGATGGTGTTACCTGGTCTCAGGTGGGTGGGGTAAATTTCTTGGCTAAGGTCATGCAAATCTTTAATGTGCTCCTGGTACATTTTGGCAATGTCTGTGTCTTAGCTCTCTAGAAATCTTTATTTTAGGGATATGCAAATTATAAGAAAATCTCAGTGTTTCCCCAAAACCTCAGAGAGATGCAGACCAAGAAGTCAATCATGTCTGTAGTCCATAATGATTAGGGACAAGAAACCTAATGGTGCTTTAACCTTTACTCCAGTTTGACTGTCAGATCTGTGCCTGAATTCCAGAGGGATTTTGATGAGGCTGTAAAAAGAGGACTATCTGTGTACTGGATCTTTTGGGGTTACAAACCTGATGAGGCCCAAGAACGACCAAAGCAGGGGCCTGGTGGAGCTCCCTTCAGCATTGTCTGCCCAGTCTGCAGAGGCACTAAAGGCACAGGGTCCAGTGTAAAGCACACAGAGCTGTTCCAAAGTGGAGCAGCAAAATATAATTGCATGGGTTTGGCACTCTGCACCATCTGGCCTACTTCTGCTAATCCAATAGCAAAACCCAAAATCTGGATTTGCACTTGTCAAATTGTAATGTCCTTCTGCTGTGCTGTGTCCAGAAAAAGAAAGCAAACCTGTTGGGGAGCGGCTCTGTGCCTTTCTCTGGGGTGGGGGTGCTCTTTCTGGGACTGGACTGAGGGGTGGTACCTCCATGGATCTGCTTTTCCCTGGCCTGTGGCTTCCAGATGTGCCCAGCTGAGCTGGTGGAGAGAAAGGGCTTTGTCAGTGCCTCTGCTGCTCCCAAAGTCTGCTGTGTGGACTGAATGGGAAGTGCTGAGAAATCTGGGTGTGTTTGACTCTGCTGACTGGAGGGAATCCAAAAAATTAATGTTTCACAGTCAAATAGGAGAACAGAGAAATACCCACTTCTAAGAGTAGTCTGAACTCTAAATATTGTACCTGCAGTTTCAATGCCAATGGCAATTAACATTGGGTCTTGTTTTTCATGACTATTGCATCCTAGTAGGAGTGGGCAAAACCTGTGCACTGGTATCATCCAGCACTGGGTTTTGAAGCTGGATTATGTAACTGTGGCACACTTTCTCTGTCTCCAATCTTTCTGATAATAAAACACAAGCAGGAACCAAAATTACCTGCTGTGGTGGAGAAAGCAGACCCCAAAGTCTGCAGAAGAGGGGGAAAGAGTTATTTTGTGGGAGAAGAGCTCAACAGCATCTCTGTCCTTTGTGATAGCTCGGAGAGCTCCCTTGTCAGTTTAAATCTCTCTCTGCTGGTGAGGATCAGTTACATTCCTGATGGACAATCCCCAGGATATTCCAAGAGTTTGTAATTTAGACTTTGGGACCAGGGGCCATCTTTGTTCTGTGTGTCCTCATCCACTGTGGAGCATCTTGTTTGCCAGCTGTTCCTACAACCTCATCAGTGGTTGCAGGCTTGGACCCTGCTTAATTGGCTTCTATTTAGAGAAAAATCTGCATAACTCATGAAGCTCCATTAAAGCAAGAGAGCCTTAGCACATATTGCTGTGCTGGAAAGTGATTGACACTGGAACAGTGTCAGCAGCTTTGCTGAGCTACAGCTTTAACACAACCATTTCTGCTTCTCTCCATTGCTGTACTCCACCTTACTGCCAGGGTTAAAGTGAGAGGTGGAGGGAGAGAGGAGGAACAGCTCAGCTCTCAAATGTAACCAGCTCTTTTCCTAAACTACTCTTATTCATTAAAAGCTAATGATGTTCCACTAATAAAATCTGATCCTTGCTTACATAAATTTATTCTGACACAACCTTTAATAAACTGGAAGGAGAAAGTGCCAAAAAACCTCAGTTGTGCGCATCTCTGGTGTACGATACTGATACACTTTGACACCTGCACATTTTAGTTTCCATCAAAGGTCACTTTAAACTGGGAGGGAAAAGGAGTTTAGCATAAAGTCAGCAAATTCACTTTAGGTTTGGATTTATATATATTTTTTTTTTTAACAAAAGTTCCACTTAATTTAAGAAACCTTTAAAGAAAAGCAAACCAAAACACCAGAAAGTTATGCCATGTGTTTCAGACTCGTGTGCCTGATGAAGTAAAAGCAGCAGATCATTGAGGAAAGACTTTTCTGCAGAGAAGAAGCATGAGGGGTTTGCCATACCCCCACCTGACCCCAGAATTGTCACAGTGGTTGTGTCCTCAGCTGGGAACTGCTGATATTCTCTAAGGTGTTGTTGATCTTTATTGATAAGGCTTTTTGAGATAATCCTGAATAATATATCAGGGCAGATTACTTTAACTTCTCTCACTGAGGAAAGAAAATAATTTTGGAAAGAAATTGAGACAATAGGAGACTGTATATACGTGAAATGCTATCTAATAATAATTTTTAAAATTTGCAAAGCTCTGATTTGTACTTTTAACAGGATTATAGCCTTTAAGAGGCCAAGAAAAGGTCCTGATCCTGGGAGAGTTTCTAGAAGTCTTGGCATCACAAAGCACTGTTCTGGTTAGCAGGAAGAACAGCTAAGACTGTCCCTCTCAAGACCAGGACAAGCTCTATATCCTTACTCACTTTAAGCCTTCAGAAACTTTTTGGTTTTTCCCCTCAGTCCTAATGGTTAATCAGAAATGCTACACCTAATTGATAAACATGATTTTCCTTAAGCAAAATAAATGTCATGTTCAGGAAAGAAGTTGGATTTAATTTTCCTCTCAGGTTACCCAGGAAGATATCAAGGGCAAATTTATTTTGTCAGCTCCCTGTGTACTTATCTCTGGAAGAGATGAGAGAAATCTCTTGTGGGATGAACTATTTTACTGTTGCTTCTTAGATTCTATCTCTAATCCCAAAGTATTTAACTCCATGCCTTGTAGTCTCTGTTACAGATTTAAAGTGGGCACTTGTGATAAAAAGAAGAGTTACTGGGGTCAAAGACAGGACTATAGATATTTTTCCACTTCCAGCAACTGGAGACAGCAAATACAAATTTATTTTTCTGAACACAATCTACTTTGAGCTTCTCCTCCAGCACTGCCATCTCATCTGATGTCTGTGTCCTGGAGCCTCCTTGCTGCCTCAGGAGGAGTTGTGAATTTCCAATTTCCCTCCTCAGGCCTTCCTAGGACCCTTTGGAGAACTCTGCTTCCCTCTGTGCCATGAATCTCTGCAGTCCCCAAAGCAATAGGATTAGGCAACAGCTGTTGGCCTGGCTTTGCTTTCCCTGCAGCCAGGCCTGTGACAGAACATGGTTTCCTGGGCTGGAAGTGGCAGTGGAAGTGTCCTGGTGTCCTGCTGGGGTGCCAGCCCTGTGGGTCCCAGCCTGGCTGAGGGGAGCTGTGCCCTGGGCTCGGCAGCAGCTCCTGCTCTCACTGGGGCACTGTGCCCAGCATGGGCACCGTGGGGAGCAGCTCTGCCCATCCTGCTCCAGCACCACCTCTGCTGCCTGAAACCAGCTCCAATCACACTTAAAATACAGCAACCCCCAGCTCTGGGTGTGCTTTCACCTCTGATATATCACAATTCATAATGCTCCAAACCCTGCCTTGGTTTGTGCAGCGCAGCTCCACGGAGACTCCAAATGCTGCCTTGTCAAACTCTCTGGGGTTTGAGAAGGAGAGGCACTCTGAATTTAGAGTGCTGCTTCTCTCTGATCGAGTCTGAGAGGTGGAGACTGCTCCACGTTTCCCTGCCCCATGACCTGATGGAGTCAGCAACTCCCTGCACATCCTGATGAAAAGCTTTTTGAGATGGGTGTTCATCCTGCTCCTGACATTCACCCTGATTTCTTCAGCAAACCATTAAGTTGGCGACCTCAGCCATCTCTCTGTTTTTAATGGGCTGTTAGGTTCAGGTTTGAAGTCTACAAGGAGAGTGATTTACCATTTTTACCCTATCATTTAAGCAGTTTGTCTTTTCAGTGTGGTCTGGATTGTGCTCGCTATTAGTTTCTCAGCCTGAATCCTGCTTTATTTCTACCCAGTAAAATAAAATAAAATAAAATAAAAATATAAAAACTGAGTTCAAGGGGGTGGGAATGTTGACTTCTGTGGAATTAGAAGTTCAACCCCTCAACATTTCTTTTTCTGTGGAATTAGAAGTTCAACCCCTCAATATTTCTTTTTCTTCATTGATGAAAAATTCCTAGTGCTCTTTTGGGATAGGAGGCTTGCAAAAGTGGAATGCAAACCCAGTGATGCTTCAGAGCTTCCATGTGTGCACACAGCTTCTGAAGTGCTGGACCTAATTTGGGGGAATGGAATTCTCCGGCTAACATTACATCTTGATCTTGCTATCACTTTTGTTTCATGTCTTCCTGTTTCTTAGGAACTCATATTATAACCCTGCTTGTTGAAGGAAGTGGATTGCTCTTTCCTGTGGCAGTTTGGCTATGAGATCAATATTTGTGCCTTTCATGTTTAAACACTTAATGATTTCCTGTTTCTCTCTGGCTGCTTCAGGAAAAGACCATACAATTTTTAGTAAAGCATGTTTTTTAAATAAAACTAATACATCACATAGCTGCTTTATTTTTGCCTAACCTGAGTCAGAACACATTCTAGTATTGTATTTGCAGGGAGCCCCAATGAAAGAAGGAATGATGAATCTGACTCCATGTTCTCAGAAGGCTAATTTATTACTTTATTATACTATACCATACTAAAGAATACAGAAAGGATACTTACAGAATGCTAAAAAGATAATAATAAAACTCATGACTCTTTCCAGAGTCCCAACACAGCTTGGCCTCAATTGGCCATTGAGTCAAACCAACTCACAGCAGAACCCAATGAAACAATCACCTGTGGGTAAACAATCTCCAAACACATTCCACATGAGCACAACACAGGAGAAGCAAATGAGATAAGAATTGTTTTCCTTTTCTCTGAGGCTTCTCAGCTTCCCAGGAGAAAAATCCTGGGCAAAGGGATTTTTCAGAGAATGTGAATGCCACATCCTAATTTTCTTCAGCATCTAAGAAATAATTAACTTATCCTAAGATGTTGAACAGTGTTTTTTTAGAGTATGACCTGGGGATCACACCGTACAGCTGAGTATTTAGCACATGGAGACATTCAGATATGCTTTGAAAGCCTCCCCATGAGAGAAGAACCTGACTCTGAGGACTGGCTTACGGGCAGCTTTGTGGCCTGTCACTGCAGACAGACCCAGCAATAACTGTAAATGTAAATGCAAGAACTGTTCAGTTGCCTTGCACAGAACTGGAGAAATGTGGCAGCTCTGATGTTTTTTTCTGTGAGTCCCTTCAAGCACACATCAGTGATAGTCTGTGCAGGCGGTTTGGTTTCCTCCTCGTGCACTGTAGAAGCATCAGTGGCTGCACAGTGTGGTTGATCTTGCAGGCATGACAGACAAGCAAAGGAACTTTTGCTCTTTGTCCTGTTATGAAACAAACAGCAGCAACCTGACCCTCTGGAATAGCCAGCCCATTGCTCAGTGGGTATGACATTGTATTTGCATTTCATGGGCCCTTCTTGATACCTTCTAACTGGCTGTTGGCAGTGAAGATGCAGAAAAATAAATTGTCTCAGACAACACGACTGTGTCCATTTACCCTGGCTTCACACACAGCCTAGAAAATGGTTGCTGATTGATTAACATCTCCAGGTTATTCATCTGCATCTGAGGTATCTTACAGGTGTTTGAGAAAGACCTATATGCCTTCCCCAAAAATAAATGAATAAACAAACAAATAAATAAATATCTCTATCTACTTCCCCATATATATATAATATATTTTTTTTTTTCAGCGGAAAGCATATATGATACACATACATGAAACTACCACAGAAGGATGAAACTAAAATGAATGGTACTGTTTAAAAGTCCCAGTACAATACATGCTGCTCTTAATTTTCCAGCTTAATTTTCTTCAAAGATGAAGATTTAAAGCAAGTTAGTGGAAGGCCTCACTTTTGAGAAATTGATATGATTTGTGATCTGTGTTTATATACATGCTCTTCTTGTAGTTTATGGACTCCTTTCATTTCACATGGAGCAGACTAAAATGCTTGCAGGGCCTGTGACTTCATCTCAACTGGTTCTCTGCTTCAGCAAATTGAATTCTTACCTCCTCTCTGACAATTTGAGATAAATGTATCTGCAGAGTTCATCAAGTGCTTTAATCCTTCATGAGCAGCGAAAGTCTAGCTAATTTCAGCCTTGCCACCACTTGCTGCTTGACTTTAGTGCAAGGCAACTGAAACTCAACTCTTGTTGCATTCTAGGAGAAAATGAGATGCAAAAGGAGCCATGAAAATGAAAAACCTTCTGGTAGAATGGAGGATGTGAGCTTGCTACTTAAAGTATGTAATAACCCTGTCTTGTGGAACTCTTATCAAGATCCTGTGAGGGGGGAATTGATCAGAAAGCCAATAATCGGCATTAGAGTAACAGTGAAGCCATTGCTCTGTGGTAACTGCTCCTTTAGTGCCATGGCTGCAGCAAATAAGCTACTGGAGTCATGACTGCAGCTGGATTTAGAAGAATTACTGGCAAGCTTTGTAAGCCATATCCAAGTGATGGAGTCCAGTTGTCTCATTGAAGCATGACTTTTACCAGGCCAGCTGCTCTAAGCTTGGCACATCAAGTGTGTGCTAAAGATGAGTTGTGAAATAATCACAGAGTAATACATGGCACAAGCAAATGTGTTTAGAAATGGAAAGAATAGAGAGTAGAAAGGGTAATGTCTGGTATTTATATAGACAGACATTTCAAAGCCCCTTTATCACTTAGGAAAAGATTTTGCTGGTGATAGGCTTGCTTACAAGTCAATAAAATAATACTGAATACCAGCAGTAAAGCAGGCACAAGTAAATCCTCTTGAGCAGAGTAAAGTTTGAATTCTACATGTCCTCAAGAGCCTGTGCACCCCTCTGATTCCCACCAGTTTTCAATGGAGCAAAGACAGCCCTGGACACTCACAGAGACCTTCCCTTTGCTCAGCTGGTTGGCTGTGGCATCCCTCAGGAGTCCCAGAGCCCCCAGTATTTATCCCTTGGCAGGGTTAGTCTGCCTTTGATAGATGGTGAAAGAGGAAGTACATATTAAAAATTATTTTCTTTCTAACTTGATGTAACTTTTTGACTTAGAAATAAACCTCTCTTTTCCAGGTCTGCTACTAGTATGAGAAGGGAGAAAAAAAATTATTTAACTTTCAATTTTTTAAGGGAACAAAGACTTTTCTAGTTTTAAGAAACCTGAGACTATACTCCTGAGCACATGCCTCATGAAACCTCCCTGTCTATCCAGAGCCCTTCTTGAAGCTATTTGTTAGCAGGAGCCTCATTCATTCTTCCATTTGAATCACAATATTCCTTTTCACTTGGTTAAACGAGGATTTTCAACAGCTGCTGAGGGGAATACAGCTTGATTTAATCTGATGCTTAATGGTGGACACAATACTAAAATTAACAGCATCTCTGCCACAGGACTTTTGATTCCATTCTTGCTGCCATCAGTTCAAGTCCTCCTTCTATTAATAATGGAGTGAAAGGCAGCAGTGATGGCAGGAGTCAAGGTGCTGTTTAATAAGTCATCTGGCTGCAGAGCTGAAATTCAGGCTTCAGTGTCCTCTGAGTTTATGAAGCACAGAAAGTCTCTAACTCTGAGTGAATAGAGCCCTAAGCCTTTACATGTTAAACACATTAAATGTTTCCAGTTAATTTCATCTGACATCAATCAAAGCTCCACTAAAATTACTCTTGGGGAAGGTGGTGGGGAGGGAGAGGAAGTGCAGTACTTCTGAGTTGGCTTTCAGTGCTTTACATGAAGTAAAATCATGAGCACTGCTGGGAAGAAGGGAAGAGCAGGTCCTTCTGAAGGCTGTTACCTACTCAGCTTTCATTGGAAAAGAGTAGAACAACAGGAAATATGCAGGGTTTGACTAGACTGCAACAAAAGTTTTCAAGGCTGCACACAGTTCCTTTTTCACAGATGCCATGGTTTCAGCCCAGCCCCAGGCAGCCCCTCACTCATTCCCCCACCAGTGGGGCCAGGGAAAGCATAGGAAGGGTAAAAGATAGAAAATTCCTGGGTTAGGATAAAGGCAGTTTAATAGGGAACATAGAAGCCATGTGCAAAAGCAAAGTAAAGCAAGGAATTACAACTTCCCATGGGCAGGCTGGTGTTCAGCACCTCAGGAGAGCAGGACCCCTTACATGGAACAGTTACTTGGGAAGGAAGACAAAATCCACCACTCCAAACATCCCTCACTTCCTCCTTCTCCCCTCCACTTTCTATGCTGAGCACAATGCCACGTGGTCTGGAATATCCCTTGGGTCAGTTGGGGTCCCCTGTCCCAGCTGTGTCCCCTGCCACCCTCCCAGGCACCCCCAATCTCCTCACCAGCGTGGCCATACAAAAAGCAGGAGAGGCTTTGGCTCTGTGTGAGCCCTGCTCAGTGACAAGGAAAACATCTCTGTATCACCACCCTGTGTTCAGCACAATTCCAAAACACAGCCCTGGACCAGCCACTGGGAACAAAATTAACTCTATCCCAGCTGAACCCAGCACAGTGATAACAAGTTCACTCACTGGGAAAATAACTGGAGCAAGGTGGTCTGAGTTGCCAAGAGCAGCCCAGTTATTATTTAGGCAGTACCTGCATAAAGAATTAATTCTTATTTGGTGACTTATCCACACTCAAATAAGAGGAAAAAATGAAAGAAGGAGAAGAAAGGATTCTTTAGTGCTTATAAAGAGGAAGAAAGCTGTAAATTACTGCTTGATAGCCTGTTCTGTGGAGCAATGAAACAGCCATACATTCAGGTGATATTAAAATGTATTTGAACTGTACTATAAAATGGGATGGAAGGTGTGTCAAGGGCTTTTGCTATGAAACTAACAATAAAGGGAGTGATGGAAGTGAGCTGCTCCTAATGAAACTGGGGAAGCTTCCATGAGTTACACCAGCACCCCTGCCTGATCACCTACACCCTACAGAGAATTTACCCATGATTTCCATGAGTCTGTGGAGACACAAGCCTCCTCTCTGGTCATCATTTTGAGTATTCTAATGAATTTTTCAATTCTCTCATGCTCCTGGCTGAAAGGTTCCTTGGCATGGGAAAGCCTCCAGTGGCCTCTGGTCCCCAGCAAAGCCAGCCACCTTGTGGTTCATCCCACAGTTCCCTCCCCATTCTTTTCTCACACAGGTGCAGTCAGTCTGTCCCTGTGCTGTTCCATCTGTCTTAGTTCCCTTCACTTTCAAGCCCTTCAAGAGGAGGCTTCAAGAGGTTGGGATGGAATGCCTGGAGAAGAAAGTTCATGCTCGTGGCACCAGAGGCAGAAAAGGAGAGGGGGGACTGCTCTTTGCCTCATTAGGTGCCTCTTGTTCTCTTCCACGGCCTCCACAGCCACATCACTGTATTCCATACTCTGCAGGTGCCCCTTCCCCTCTGACTGTGCCTAAACTTGCTCTGTTGTTCCTTCACTGTGGCTGGCAGCCATCGTGTCTTGGTGGTGCCCCACAGATCGTTTTTACCTGTTAATTGAGGCATATAATTCTATTATGACTATTGCTGCATTCCCTGAGTTTTTTACCCCTCAAATTAAAATTGCTTAACAACTTTAATCAAACTCAACCAAGCTCTTAACTGAAGCAGGAAATGCTGAGAACATCTCATTGCATTTCAATTTAGGATATTTTAATGGGAAGTAGGAGGTACAGATGCTATTGAAGAGCACGAATAAGCCCTGAGAGACTTGGCAGAACACTAACATGAGGAGGAAAGAGTTGAATGCACAATTCTATAATCCACATCTTGCCAAAAGCAATGGCCACATGCCACAGACCTTCATGTGCAGCCAAACTCTATCAGCTGCACTAAGTGCTGTGACTAATCCTATTTACTGTCATAACTCACCCTAAAAAAAAAAAAAACTAAAAAAGGTGGGAGCTTCAAATTACCTCTACATCTTGTCCTGTATCTCCTCTTTCAAATGTAGCTGTGTAGCTGAGTAATGAAGTTTTTGCAAGATGTACTGGATAATTGTTTTGAGAGGGAATTAATGCCCAGGAATTCTAGAGAAAACATGAGCTCACTTATCAGTGCTGAGAAAAGTGCATTCCTCTGCAGAAGCAGGTAACATATAAGCAGAAACAACTAAAATCTGCTAAGGAGCTGTGAAGACTAAGCAAAACTAACCACTTTGTGACAAAATTGCTGATACTTGTAAACCAAAGTCACCTGAGTCAGCTCATAAATATTTCAGAAGCAGGAAACTCAGGCAGTTAAACTGAGGATGTAATGGTAGGCATATTTAAAACAAGCAAACAAATCCAATCAGATTACTCAGCTCTAAGCCACAAAGCATCCGTGTTTGCTATGGGAATTAGACAGTCTTGAGCAGCAATTAACGACCATAGAGGTGATTATGTCTTTTTTATCTCACAAATCCTTAGGAAGGGGGAATATCTGCTTTCACATTGTCCAACTGGTGGTTCAAAGCTATGGGGAGATTTAGGTTGCCTATAAAAAAGTTTAATATGCCTTTAATACATAGAGCTTGTCATGGTTTTGTTTAGGATAGAGTTACTTTTTCTTCCTAGCCTATTGAGTGCTGTGTGATGCTAGGGCTTCTAGAAACTCTCACAGGATCAGAACTTTGAGTTGTTAAATCTTGTGCTCCTGTTCAAACTAGGAAGTTTTATCTTCTTTTTTTTTGGTTTGTTTTAAATTATCATTGGATATCATTTCACATACATGCAGTTTCATATTATTGTCTCCATTTAATTCTGGAATGGCATTCAAAGACCCTTGAAGGCAGGAGAAAGCATTTCCAGAAATCTGATGGAGGAAGTACCTCGGTGGTGTTAATGTAGGGACACCAGAGAGTCCAACAACAGAATTAAAAGCCAAACATCAGAATTAAAGCCAAAGGGCTGGAGGAAAGGTAAACCCCCTGGCTGTGGCTGACACAGATGAGCTGTAGCAGCTCTGCAGGGACTGGAGCTCCCCTGATCACCCTCTTGCCAGTGCCTGGGTTCCAGCTGTTCTCAAAGTGGGCACAGGCATCCGAGGCACTGGATTGCTTTGATTTACAACAGAAGGGCTTTGATTTACAAGAGAAAATAAGTATTTAAATTGTGAGCAGATATCACAGATGGGTGATGCCTTAAAATACCAAAAGCTAAATCTTGTGTCTTCACAGCACAAACAAGACACAACAATCCTTTGTTTGAGCCCTTATCTTCAGATCACATTTACAGCAAAGGAAGCTCAGGTGGCAAGAAAGGCAGAGCTTGCTCTTGTTTTAAAAAGGGTTGTGCATTTTCAGGGGTGCAGAGGTGCACCAGCCTGACCATCCTGATGGCTCTTGTGTGTCCTGGCACCTTTCAGTCTCCCCTCCTCCAGTTCAGGTCTCAATAAATGAATGTATTCTCATTGCTCCGATTCATAACGGGTTTGTTTTGTATACTGGGCCATAGTCCTTATGTGCTGGTCTGCTGTTCTGGCTCATCTCATTTAAATTGCACTCCAGCTCAGCTTATTCAAAGGGAAAATGAATTCTGACAACTGGCATATCTTCTTCATTATTTTGATTGGCATAAATCTAAAATTTATGGTCTGAATGTTAGCAAAACTATTTGACTTTGAAACTATCTTACCTTATTATCCTTTTAACAGCAAATAAACATTCTAAGTGAAAATTTTAATAATTGCCTTTATTTCCTCCTTAGTACTAGCCTTTTTCTCTTTTCAAAATGTTGCTAAATAATGTTTGTGCAGCCTGTGAGTGAAACTTAAAAGAAATTTCTGTGCTTACCAATTTCTCTCTTAATAGAATTCAGAAAACATGCAAACAGACAGGGTTTCTGTTAATAAATGGGGTATGCATTCGAAAATGAAACCGTAGGGGGAAAAGATTGGTAATATAGAAGGACTAGAAAAAAAGATGAAGGGAGCTGCTTTTGAGGGAGTGGGAGTTTTTTAAGTATTCTAGAAAGTTGGGTGGAAGGAGAGAAGGTATTTTTAGCACCTTCTTTTGTATTAGTTCCTTAGATTTGTGTTTGGTCCTGGTGGTTTTGAGGAAGCACCAGGAACTGAGTCCATTTGCTGTACAACTGTGTGCACTAAAACTGTAAATCAGAGTTAAAGCTGTGATGCCTTTGTTCTGTACCAACATTTCTCCTCATAACAGCTGAAGACATCTAGTTACACAAAACAAGAACAGCTTCCACTAAGAATATTTTGCTTTTGTTTTAAAGATGTTTCTTAAAGAAACTGGAAACTTAATGAGATAGAAAAATTCTTCATGTATTATTTAAAATCACTGCCATCATAACAGTTCACAATACCCATCTGTTCTGCAGTATGCAAGTTTTACTCTGAATGCAAGTAATACAAGCTGCTCTGGCACATTCATTAACCAATTCAGCAAAGAAAATTATGACATTTTCCAGAAATTACCCCAGTACAAAAGCAAGAAAAAACAAAAACTTACATCAGGAAAATAATAAAAAATTAATCCTATCAATATGCAAGCATTACACTGGCACCATTTTTTTATTAATTTATACATCTAAAAGATCATTCATGCATGAAAAAAGCAACACATGCTCATTCTTATTTTCCAACAGACCAACAGAATGACACTATAAATTACTGGATTTCTCTCAAGGAGAAATGCTTAATAATCCTGTGGTAGTGGTGGAAGAATACAGAGAAGATCAGGGTCTTTAATCAGTAGCAACCTGTTATTAAATATTTAGATAATTTTAATTGGTGCACTATAAGATTTACATTTAGAAAGGAATAATTTATAACCTGTCTATGCTTTGCATGTTGACATTCCTTGAAACTTGTAATGGGATTATTTGAAGGAACCACTACTAGGACACAAATGAAGAACATTTTGTGCCTTAATTCATTGGCTTTTGCACATTCATAAAGCATTGCAGTTCCCGATGAGTCCTGACTTAAACTTGTTTCATACAGATTTAAAGCTTTATCTAGACTAGAATAAATACATTTTAAGATCCCTGCAGCACCAAACCATCTATTTCAAACAGATCTTGAGGTTATGCAGAGGGTCTCTTTGCTCCTCCACTGCATGTTCAATCTCAGGTAGATGTGGGATCCAGCTGTGAAGTTTCTGTGGTGAAGAAAATAATCAGCCTTACATAACAAACTCTCTAAATTCAGTCTCTTCTTCTTACCAAGAAAGAAAGGGTGAGCTAAAGTTTGTTCAGAAGATAAAAGCTTCTGCAGACATTTGTTTACAGGCCTTTTGGCTGGATCTGAATCTTTTATTGGAGAACTGCATCATCATATTCCTGCCATCCCTCCAGCCTCCTGGGACTGAGCACCAAGGCAGTCAGGGAGGGGAGAGACAGAGGCAGGAGCAGTTTGCTGACTGCAGTGCCAGGAGAGCTTGGAAATATTTGGTGTGGTGGCAAAGGGAGAGAAGGAGGAGACCAAAAACTTCCCTGCCTTTGCATTTTAATAGGACAGGGCTACCAAGGGGTGGGGAATGGGTTTCTCAGCAGCTGCAGAACCCTTCTGGGGTTTCTGACCTGGATGCAGTTGCCAGCTTCATGCACTTGGACAGAGAGAAATGAGAAGTGTTTGTCCAGGGCAGAGCTGTAGGTGACTGGACACAGCAGGCTGCAGGTGCACACAAAGGTGATTGCTTTTTGTGATTCTGCTGGGTGAAAACTGAACACTGATTTAGATAAATAGAGAATAAGGCTTCTTTCTAGTTCTCATGCCCTCTGTGTCTCACAGTTAAAATATTATTCACATTGACCTGAGAAGTTTTCATACAGAACTGTGAGAGGACCAATTCCTACTTAAATTCACATTCCTGAGACTTTTGCAGATAATCCATGAAATTTCACAAATTTGTTGAAAGTTACTGAAATCAAATTTGAAATTGAGATTGTGTTCTGTGAATCTGTGATTCTACCCTCTGCCCAAAGGGAAGGGCAAGCTCTCTGAAGGCAGGGTCTGAGCTTTCCAGGCTAAATAATTGTAATGGAGGGTTTAGAAGTGGATAGCAGCACTGCAGGTCAGGCAGCACAGCAGCTTCCCTGGGATTTGTACATAGAAACCCACACTTCAACCCACAATTGAACTTCTTTTCTCTTCAAGCATAGGCTGTGGAGTAACCAGACTAGAGGATTCAAGGGTCCTGCACTCAAGGGGTTAATTCACATCTAGGAATTTTGGTGCCCTGCCTAGTGAGTCACTGCCGAGGTAAAGCCTTAGGCAGGGCACTCACTTTGCTTAAAAGTAGCTCCTGAAAAAGCCTCTACTATGCTACTGCACCCTGACAGATAGAGAAAAGAGCTGGTTGTTTTCTCTCTTAAATTACTTTTGTTTTTATTGTCATGTTTGTAACAGTGGTATCAGCCAAGCATTAAATTATAACCAGTGAACCTTGGTAAAAATTCAAGAGCCCATGTTCTGCTAAACTTTTCAGGTTTATTAAAGAAGCATCTCTTCCCTCAAAAGTACATTTTAAAAACCTTTAGGGCACTGAAGTTGCAATAAAATTATAGGTATCATTTTCTTTTAAAATTGCCATCATGTATCTCTAGCTGGGCACTTTGCTGACATCTCCCAATGGGTTGTATGGACCCTGCCTTTGGCTCAGAAATTGTTTCACATCTGGGCATCTGGCAGCAGATGTGAATGCAAGACTGTCTGATAGAATATGAATGAACATGTGAAGAACCCTTGAAAGTATCTGGTATTGATGAATTACAGCAGCAGAAGCAATGTGGGCCTGGCTTTGATGCACGAGGTCATGCAGATCTCACTTTATAATTTATAGCAAACACACTGAGAGCAAAATGGCTGCAGGACAGGCATCCTCCCAGGGGAAACTTTTATCTGCACATGCTGCATTTGTGAATCAATAATATTGCATTTGGGGAGGTGGATAGATGAGGGGTTTGCAGCCTGGTTTAACTGTGCCAGGGGGGAGGGAAGGAGATTTCTCTGCTCCTCGCTCAGTGAGCATGGTTACCCCACTGCAGAGCCAAGAATTCCAGTCATGGCAGTGTTCCAGATGATCTCTAATGAGGTGAAGGATGACAAAGGGGCAGTGGGTACCAGCCTGGTGCCACAACTTCTACAAATGCTATAAATTATTGCCTCTTGCAGAAATAACTTTGCTGGAGGTGATCTTCCCTCATCCCCACGTGTCAGTGTCTCTTTCTGCTGCCACCCAGCACGAAGATGCCATGGGGAACGGGGGGTGTGGGGCCAGCTGCCTGCTGCCATGGCTGGCTGCAGTGCTGCATCGTGGGGAAAACCTGCTCAGCTCACACAGCTTGCAGCAAATTAGGATCAAAGTGGTTTAGTGACTTATTAGTGGCACATAATTAACAGGCAATAAGTGAACAAATTATTCAGTATTAGTAATACAAGAGGTAACATTTTGTCTGTGGTTTAATAGATGTGAATTTGTCAGCACCTTCCTGTAGCTGAGCCTGCAGAGCTCCAGCTCCCCTTGCATGGCACTTGCACAGCAGACATGGGGTTCACAAGCACCCCCTCTCCTGCAGACATGGTGATGCCTTAGGATTTTAGCTTCTATATCTTTCAAATCCTGTACTGCTTCAGAGTATAACTCTAAATTCCTTATAGAGTGTTAGTTACTGTCTTCACATGTTGGACAGACAAAACCATTCCTCTCTAGGCCTGAACCTCAAGGACACCTCACTGCCTCAGGCCCTGAAAAGTATAAACAAAAGTGAATTGGGGAGGAGAAGCAAACTGGGGGAATATGACTTCATTACCTGAAGCTGTAAGACTTCATTACCTGAAGCTGTAATTGGAGGATTAACCCCTGATATGTAAATGGACCAAACTTATATCTGTCAGAAAAACTCATGACCCTCCTCCATCCGGGGTGTAGCCCCTCTCGGAGCCTTCTGACTGCCCAAGGTGTATCTGTTGAAGGCCTTTAATAAACACCTACTTTTATTCTCTTGATCTTGGCTACCTCTGTTCTAGGTAGCCACTCCAAGGCATCAGTGGGATCCAATGTCCTGTGGGAGCTGTAGAGCTGTGACTCTGTGTGCACCTGTGCTGCTCCCTCCATTTGATCACAGTGAGAAAGCACCCCACAATTTACATGCTCAGCCCCAAGGTGGGGGTCCCTAACACCAACACAATTCATTGATTCAGCATCCAATTTAAGCAGTGAGCCTTAATTCTTTCAGCACATGCTTTGTGACACAAATTGTCATTTGCTAACAAAGCACATTTTCCTACGCCTTAATTTGATAAGATTAATATTGCAAGGTTCAACTTTGTGCAAGGCCTTAGCGAGACAAATTTTTCATTAATTTTAGCCAACCATCAAATTATACTGAGTAATTTCATATGCAGCAATGATTTAAATTAAGGAGATAACCTATTCACTGATGCAGACTGAACTGATCTCAGAATTAAAAGGTCAGAGCCTCAACTGGTATAAATTAGTGTAGTTCTTTAGGAAGCCACGTAGTTGAAGTCAACAGAGCTGTGCTGGTCTGCCAGAGAAGCCCATGGCACCAGGATTTCCTCCTGTCTGGGGAAGCAGGCTCGGTTGGTGGTTGGGGTCAGGGATTCCTGCCAGGGACAGGCTGGAATGACAGCAGGCGTCCTGGAGGGATAGGTGGGAGGATCAGGTCACAACATAGTGAACATGAGCCTGCCAATGCCATATCGGTTTGATAAAAGCTGGCAAACAGCCACTGCCTGCCCCCTCTTCAAATGTTCGGGGTGTTTTCCTGAAGAGAGGTGACTTTAGTCCTTATCCTACTTTAAATTACCAGAGGAGAAGCAAGCTGTGTGCCTCAGTGGGCCAGACCCTGTCACTATCACCCTGCTGGGATGGCAGCTTGTCCCACAAACAGCTGTATTAAACACATTAACAACACTCAGGGGTTCAAACAAGTGATTAAGGGCAGCCTACCCAAGCTGACACCTGCTAAGCCCATGGTCCAGGCATCACTTGCCTGAATTATCAGACTACAGGTGGGTATTAATTGTAACTCTACCCACAGAAGGACAGATTTTGATCCCAACACCCAGCTTTTGAGCCACGTTTGGGTGGATATTAATTAGGCATTTAAATATGGAACCCATCTTTCCAGGAGTTTGTACAACAGAGGAAAAATTCCCTCTCCCACAGATTTTTGCCTGTTTTCTGTGAAACAATAAAGAAATGGAGTCTTGTTGCCTTGAGAGTGCAAGAGCCCTTCCCCTGTGCCAGGACCAGCCAGGCTCTGATGGGCTCCTCCTCCTGGCCTTGGCATTGCAAGCAAGCCCAGCAGCTCTGGGAGCCTCTGAGCCTGGGGAAAGTTGATTTTTTTTATTGATTTGGGGGAATTTGGACTAGGCCTACATCCTGTCACTGAAAATTGATTCAATAAGCTGTTTATTTTCCTTGCTATTCTACTGGCTTGGCAGGAACATTTTATCAGAGAAGAGCCTGAATTTGAACCCATCTCTCCCATTGGCTTCTTCTGACAAAGTGGCCCCATTAAGTGCACTGAGAGCAGAGAGTCTGTGAACCTTTCTGAAATTACTGCTGACAGATTAATGTTCCTGTAATTACACCAGAATATCTTGGAAACACAAATATTAATTAAGAGTATTGAATGAATTTGGGACAGTCTTCAATAGCATTGAGCAGAAATCCTGCAAAAATGAAACAAAATATAAGCACTGGAAAAATAAGCAGTATTAGTCATAGTAGATAAAGTAATTATTAAAGAGTAAAATGATTTTTGGCTCAGGATTTATGCCATGGCTATGAGAGCTTTGCTAGTTGAGATCATGTAATATAACAATAATAGTTTTTCTAAATTTATTTTATGTCAGGTTTTTAGCAGTGTCAGAAATACATGCTATGTGTTAAGGTATATTTCCAAGTCCTGTGACCCTGCTTCTTTGAGCTGTTCCATGCATGCAGGGAGGCTGAGAGGACAGCTAGTCAGCTAAGTCCATAAATGCAGTCCATAAAATTCAAGTGCTTCTACTTATAAAATAGCAATGATGGTGTATTTTCTAAGTACTAGAGATATTTGTTCTCCTTTTATATTTTGTCCCCAAGGTTTTTTTGGGTTTTTAATGCTGGAGAGGACTAGGGAAACTATAGCTGCTGGGTCAGATCTCTAAATTGTAGAGAGGATAGTCTCGTCTTTAGCCCTTCTTGGCCTCCTCTAATGCTCAAACTGTGCCTGCTTTCCTGCTGGATAACACCCCAAAGGCCTCTGGTGCCCTCCTGGCAGGTTAAAGTCACCAGGAAAGCCACAGGAATGCTCATCTCCTGACTCAGGGGTGTCGAGATGAGAGCACTCCTTCAGCTGCCAGTATTGATTGGCCTTGGCCTTTCCACACTGCTCTGTGCAGCAGGATTTATGTGTGCTCCCCTCTGTGCACAATGTTTGTGGGGAGAAGCTCCAGGAGATGCCAGGAAGGGCAGCTCTGGCTGCTCCAGGGCTGCTCCAGGAGGACTCAGACATCTCCAGGACTGGAACAGGCCTTATCCCTTTTTTAAAGTATTTTTTAAGTGAATTAGTGAGTGACATTCATTAGCAGTCCTTCCATCTGCATTTTATAACATATGTCCTTACTATAGAACTGAAGTAAGACAATGGGTGAGCTCATATTACATTGGCAAGGTTTAAAAAAATGTTTCAATGTTCTCAGCATCCTCTAAATTTTCAAAGTTTATGTTTTGTATTTAGAGATTTGTACCTTCGTGCTGTATCTTCCCTCATTTGCAACAAACCCACAAATTTAAGGGGAGAAAATCTAGTGTAAATACTAAAAATGCTCCAGCATGGCTGAAACAAATGAAATCACAGCTTGCCCTGAAAATTATCAGCAGGAGAAATAACCAGAGAAATGTATATTCTCTTATTGGTACTAAAGTTTTGGCTAAGACAGAGAAATAAGCAGACTATAATATTTTGTGTGTATTTTAAAAGCATAATCATATTTCAAAATGTGAATATCTATGTATGAATTCACATCAGATAGGTAATTAACCTTATGCCACAAAATATTTCAAATCTCCCTGTCCTTGAGAATTTACTGATGGCATATAAACTATTCACATCTTTTCTGAATAATTTATCTTGTCCTTCCATTATGTCAAATGAATTTATAATCTTGGATAATGAAGCATTTCTGAGTGAAAGTTAATATAGAGCTGCACCTCCTACCGAGTACAAGTCTGTGAAAATACTTTTTTTCACCCACAGAACTTTATAAATTCTTTAAATGTACTTATCCCAGCAAGTCTAGGATCAGAGAGCTTGGGTTTGTGCAGGATTTGCTGATATAAAACAAGGTAATTCCATTTATCTCAAAACAGCAAATCCTGTTTTTTCACCAGTGTTAAGTCAGAGAATTGAGCCCAGAATACTTAACTCTGCCAGAGACATGAGAACCCTAACTTTATTTAGCTGCATATTCTATCCCAATATTACCCTTCATGTCATGACATTTAATTAAGAAAGGTCATTTTTGTCTTCTTCAGAGCACTTGTAAATATTAAACTATGTTCCCCTTATGTATAGGTTCTCCTGCACACAGGGATTAACACCAGTCCAGTTAAGGTCACTTTAGCTAATTTTGTGTTGAAGAAAAATGATCAGAGCAAGCTGCCTAAAATTAATTGTCACATGAAGTTTGACTTTGTGCCTGTGCTTGATGACCTGTGAGTATTTAAACAGCCACATTTATGTCCTTCTAGGACGCAAAAATATGTGGTCAATAACTTCCATGTGATTATAAGCCACAAGATAAGCAGCCCACTTTTGTTATTTGCCTGTTACTGTTTGTAACAGTTCAATAAAGTAATAGGAAAGAAAATGCTCCTGAGTGTATATTAGATCTTTTAAGATTCGAACAGGAGGTAGGTACAGGTATTTTCTCTTAATTGTGCCAGTAGGAATGAATTCTTCCTGGGGGCTGACAGGGTTTCTGTGCCCTGAGAGCAGATCTCTTCCTTCCTCTGTCTGCCATCAGTGGAAGTGCCCTTCAGCGTTTTATTTGTTTGCTTGACTGTGAAGTTTACCCTTTATGTTCTGCTTGTCCTCACCCTTAATCTCGTTAGGTGTTCGGTGTTCTCATCTTTGTCTTTCAAATAACGAAGGTGTTTGCTCCTTTTTTGCATTTGTCCCCTGCAGTCTCCTAGGGTGTGGCCTCAGGTTTGCTGTGCTGGAGCACATCCTGTGGCTGAGGCACAGAGATGCTGAGGGAAGCTGGGTCTGTGCCTTCATCCCTGAGGGCATAGCAGGAGATGAATAATGCTGGGACAGGCAGGAAGTTTGCCACTGCCTTTCACTCTCCCTTTCTGCAGCCTTCAAGTTTTCCAACAGTGTCTCTGTATAAAGGCAATTTCTGAGAGAAGGAAAAAGTGGCATCCAGTAACGACATAGTGGAAAGGGAGCAGGGATTTGGTGCCTGGCTCTGAGAGGCACCTCCCTCGGTGGGACATGGTGTCAAAGCTGTAAATATTTGCCAGGAAGACAAAAAAGGAAAAAACTGGAAATGCTACTTTGGCTAAATAAAGTTATATTTAAAGCCTACATTTTAGGAGAAAATTGCCAGCAATGGGAAAGCTGCTATCCATTCCCAGTTTTTCCCACCTTGTATAATAGCATTGAATTGGCTGTACTGACTGAACACACCCAGCAGCACACACCAAAGGCTGCTCTTTGCTTTTCCTTCAGCAGTACCCATGTTTTGACTCTCCTGAGACAAGAAAAGGCTTCAGATACATCCTGCCAGGCACAATAAAGAGCCACAGCCTTTTTTAGATGCCCCTTCCCTGTTTCTTTTAATTTCTCTTTCAGAACTAAGGAACAACTCAACACACAACACACAGCTTCCACTCATGACAGGTTTAAAAGTGCACCTTCTGAAGCTCCAGGTCTCTAATTTTGCAATCTTTCCATTTTCTCTCTGCCCCTCCTGGAATTCCTGACACACTACACTTATTACAAAATTGCAAAAATAACAGAAATTATTAACATGATGGAAAAGTAAGAAGGACAACTAGAAAACTCCATTCCTAAAAGCTGAAAGAAAGGCTTGAAAGGCAGGACAGGGAAAGGACAGATGCCCTACAAGAATGTGTCTCTCTTCAGTGACCCAACACTCCAGTACCCTGGTGACAGCTTCCAATGTGAGGGCTGGTGGGATGAAGATCCCAGGATGTGATTTAGAAACAAATGTTGGGCCAAATAAAAGCTTCTTAATAAAGGTCACATTTGGATTTCTGGATAACTTAACTAGATTATTTTCTTTTCACCACTCCTGAAGTTTTCTTCAATGATGAGCCCAAATGGGAGGAAATTGGTGGCTGTTTAATGATTCTCTAGCACATTGGTATTACAATGACATTTTAGGAATGCAAACTGCTTGATGGATGGATGGATGAAGAGATGAAAAGAAAGAGCCTTTCTCCAAGAAAAGAGTCTGTAGCAAGCTTCACATTTCAGTAATGTTTGTGGCCAAAAGTGCTTTGAATGTATCATTAGGACTTTTCATATGTTTCCAAACCACTCAATTTATTTCAGATGAAAATGGACCCGTGATATTTTTTTTCTTCTGAGCAAGTCTTAGTCCTGCACCAAAAGGATTTTGCTGTAAGCTGAAGATACCCTAGGCCATGAGTGTGCTCTGCTATTTTCCATGAAATTTAAGATTGCAGTCAGCTGTCAGACTTCTGTTTCCTATTTTACCAGAAGACATAATTCATCCTGGGAGCTGACTTAAAAGTGGAATTTCAGCAAGACTAGACAACTTGAATTTGAGGACATATGCTTTCCCTTTTGAAAAGGTCACTCTGTGCCTGGAACACAATCTCTCATTTCTGCTCTTGTTCCTTTGCAGCTTTGGAAAGTGAAATATTCCACAGAGATTTTGGAGATATTTAGAACAAGGAGATATATGTGACTAAATTTTGATAATCTTACCCTTACTGCGGTCTTCCTGTGAAGTTTACTTATTATTCATTTGCTTCTACTTATTTATCCATTTGCTTCTTTAAATTTCAGAGCAAAGGACCCTTCCATTTATTATTTACAATCATGACAAAGCCCAGGTGCTCAAAGTGCCTTAAAATCAATAAGCCAAGTAGACCAAGCCTGACTCAGAGGTTAAGTAATTTTACTCTGGAGAAAACAAGTCAGCTATATTCATTATCTATTAATATGCTGCTGTAATATTTTTTTTTTCCTAAATGGTGAGAAACAATACAACTTTTAAATGAAACCCCTGGATCTATGGATCATAAATGAATGTGAAGTATCTTGTACTGTCAGATTTTAGCTTTACTCCTGTTTTCCTTCATTCCTAGAGTATGTACCCATGGGTGAAGCTGATGGGGATATTTCTTTTTCTTAGATCTGAAGAATTAAAGGATTTCTGAAAAGATACCTTGCAGCCTGGTAGAGCTCCCTGGTGTGGGAAGATCCCAGCCTTACCCCAAGCCTTCTCAGAGACCCCAAGGATGGTCAAATTGTAGAGCTCTGTCTTGCAGAGCTGCCTCAGGCACAGCCCCAAAATGCCTCCAGAGGGGAAGGCTCAGGGCATTTACTGCTACCAGGGTCACTGTTTTGCCCTTAGAGAAAAATAACAATAATTATGACTTGTCATTCTTCCATGATCAAAGTGGCCAGGCTGGTGATATGCAATAAAAATAACTGAAGAAGTCAAAGGCAGCATTTCAAAATGATTTTTATGAAGGCAAGAGATCAAGTGATCCAATTTTCTAGCCACTTCAATAAATATGGGGTGGTGATTAGCAAATAAAACTGGGTAATTGTAGTTTTCTGCTCAACTCAGTATAATTTGCTGAAGTATCTATGTCAATCAAAATCATATTTAGATTGACACTGTAGGGATATGTAAAACCTATTTATTCTGAAAAAATATTTAAAGAGATTATATAAGCAGTGATGTCCAAAGCTGAGGGATTTTCCCTGAAAAGATGAAGATTAGTTATTCATAACAGCCTAACATAAAACTACTCATCTAGTTTTCTAGAATAGTCTAAGGATTAATAATTATAGCCCTAGATTTCTGAAATTGAAAAATTCCTCCCTCCCATCCCAAATATTCAGTTCTGGATTTCTTTGTCTTCACATCTCCAGTAGCATTAGAAATATCCACTCAGACTGTGGGATAAACATGGAATTCTGGGATGATGGCTGGAAGGTGTGCAGGACAGGCTGGGCATCTTCACTAATGGGCTCTTGAAGAGCCAGTGCTAACAGAATCCTGTCATTCACAAAGTAAATAACTGTAGGCAATGGAATAAAAACGGTTTTAATCTGGCTGGGCTTTCTCTAGAAACTTCCATAAAACCAGGATTTGAACAAAACCTGCAGATTTCAAAAGCAATTCATTGGTAAAGCAAGTGATTTTGTTTTAAAATGTTATTTTCCATATATGTACCAACCCTGTTTCTCAAAAGGGTAAACAGAAGACACTACTGGTATCAATGCAAATCCAAAATTTAAAACTGGGAAAGACAGTTAATGCAACAAAAAATCTTGAATTATCCCATTTTGCCAAAAAACTTGAGAATTATCAGTACTGGAATTTTGTTATTTTAATATTGCCACTAAAGCAAAACAAGCTGAATCCAATATTTCTTGCTGTAAAATATTGTCTCTCTCAAAGCCAAGTATCCTTCTAGGAGCCTCCTGTCAAAAGCAGAAGTTTCCTGCTCTCAATCATTTCCTAGCCCTGAAGCTTGTAATGCTTGAAGTGAGATTGTCTGGAGTTATTAATTTTCTCCAAGTGTTTCAGAAGGAGAACTATCAAAAATAGATGCATGCAAATGTATCATTTAACTAAGAAGCATAATGCATGCAAAATTTGGCCTTGAGTAAACGATATCAAGTAGGTCACTTTAATCACTGACTTGGATGGTTTTTAGTTCCTTTCAAGTCTTTCTGTCAAAATTTCAAGACTTGGTAACAAGTGAAGAAAATGTATTTTCCATTGCAAAATTGGTGATGGCCTGATCCCTCTAGTTTGCTCTCCCTCATGCAGGGCACTGTTATTCCTCAATGTTCCACATATTTTACTACTCCTGGGCACTATTTTTTAGTCCCATTTCTATAAAAATAACAAATGAAGGCTTTTTAGTGTTCTGGTGAGACTACATACTAAATTTCCAAGAACTTTGAATTGCTAAGAATTCCAAATGCTCAATTCCTTTTAAAATTGATGTCCTGTGTTCCCTGGCTGTTGTATGTATCCCGAACCTGCACCTGAAGCTGTTTCACAAATGTTCTCAGTAGTATGTCATTTCTCCTGCCTTTTGAAGCACCAATGGAGCCTGCACAGGCAGTAATGGTCAGATTTCAGTTCTTCAAGCTAAAATTTCTCTTCCCTAGAAGCTCAGAATTCTATCAAAATTCTGAAAATGCCTGCATTCCCATTCCCCTTCAGGAAGTTCTTTAGGGTACACATTTATTACTTATCTTTCTGAGTAGAAGACACAGCAGTAAAAACATTTTAACTGCTTTTTAAGCAATATGTTAATTGACCCAGCTCTCTTTGATGGTTTACACTTGTCTTAACAAGCACAAAAAAACATCTGGTGAGAAAAAAAAAAAGAATTAACTAACTCAAACAGCATTGCTGTAATACTTTTCATTTACAACCAGATGAAACATAACCTTTTATATTCAAGCATTATATTTCTTTTACCACCTTTCATTCCATAGCATTTTTGCATATGGAGAGGAATATGCCTGGTTTTATTTGTTTTTACAACTGTGTTGTATAGGCTTTTCTGGTGTTTTGTGGATCACAGATGGAGAAACATTGGACTAGAAACTGTGTAACTATCCCACCACCCCTCACCTACATGCAATTGTCTGTAAAATCTTAAAACTCCTTCACTGTTTTATGGGCTCTTGGAATTCTATTTTCCCACTGAAAGTTGAAAATTCATATAATTTTTAGTGGCATTCCATTGTGTTGTTCTCAAAAGACTTTAGTTTAAAATCAAACAGATGCTTTGATTTTTTTTTCTTTTTTTGCTCTAGATGACAACTTATTAGCACAATAAACTTCCTCTTTATGTGACTGTTCTGAGCTTTTTTTTTGTTATCCCAAATGGGCTCATTGCATTTAGATAATACACTTATTTACAACCCCACTCAAACCATCTGCTCCTTTTAATGTACTTTTTTTTCTTGAAAGGTCTTAAACCTTCAAGACAAATCTGTTACTGTGGTATGAAAAGGTTGATGGTTGTAAAAATTAAGAGCACTGGGAGAGAAGGCTCCTCTGGGGTGGGTCACTCCCACCCCATCTTCTCAGCCTTAGATGAAGACATCAGGCAATGTTATCCCTGAGGAGCTTGGCTCCTGGAGAAGAAGACATTCACCATTAACCAACAGCCACTATTGCTTGAGACCAGTGGTCCCAGAGGTTTTCAGCCTGCCTGCAGTCTGCTTGTCCCTGTTAGAGCACTGGGGAGCTTTGGGACATCCTGTGTGTAGCCTTGCTAAGGAGAAAGGAAATCACAGGCACTGATCTCCTCAGAGTGGGCTGCTTCACCACACTGGCCACGCTGAGCGAGTTTCCTCTTGGTAAATCCATGCTGTTCCTCCTCATTGTCCTGTCCTTCATATGGCAGTGGCCCCTGGGAGGATGTGCTGCACAGTTTTGTCAAGGAAGCAAAGCTAAGCTGCCCCACCTCTGTTCCCTCTGCCTTTTGTTGAAGATGGTTTGCCACAGCTTTTCAAATGTGAACGTTACCTGCCATGAGTCAAATATATCAGCAGTCTTACATGCAGCCTGTCCAGTTCCTTGGATCATTCATGTCCTGTCGACCCCTAATCCTTGATCCTTGCCAGCCATGGGCAGTGCTCTCTGCCCCAGCCCCAGCACATGATGGGAAAGGGCTCCACGTTAATGTGTCATGCTCTAAGTGCTACTGATGAATGCCATGGTTGGAAAGAAGTGCTGGGATTGAGCAGCTGGGAGGACACAGATGGAGCAAGAAATAGTAAATGGCTGACAGCCATATCAACAGACAAAGGATATGTGTTATTTATTTTGGGTTGTTGATGTTGAAGACAAAGCAAATTTAAGTATTTGGGAAGGAAGCAGATGGGATTGACGTGGCTTTCAGAAGCATGGGAAGAAGACAACATTTCACCAAATGCATATGTCAAGTCATATGCCAGCAGATATAACAAAAATAGATATTTACATTTGCAGAGATTCTGTAGCAGCTTTCTGCGAGGCGGAAAACAAAGCTCTTCTGTCAGCCATTGGTGAATGAACGTGCTCTTCCTGGAACAAGATGTACTTTGAAACTGCATATCTGGTGCTGGAAGTAAACTAATGGAGCTAATGAGAGCAATTACAAGCTCCACACTATTGTAATTCATGTCTTTCTAGAATCCATACTCTGCAGATGTGAAAGACACAAAGCTGCAGGCAGCAGAGGCTGAACTGCAGTGCCGTCCCAGGCTTTGGAGCAGGAGTGCTCCAAGTCCTCCACAGCATCTCACAACCCCTCACTTCCCACCTTCCCTTCCTCTCACCAGCTCTTTCCATGCAGACCCTGAGATCTTCCTCACAATTCAGTACACCACAGGACCTGTGCCTTGTCTAAGCTGCCAGGGTCTGTGAGTGCAGTAAAAACATGCCAATTACCCCTGAAATTGAGCAGGTGTCAATGAGAATAAGCACTCTACATTTCTTTAGATACCTGTACTGGCTTCTCCCCACCCAGAGAATACATATCACATCAAGAGCTCACAGCATTCAATGTCAGCAATTCATCTGGTGAGAGGGAAAAAGAAGCCTGTTCCTTTTAAATTAAATGATCAGCGAATATTTGCTCTAAGATTTAGTGATTTGAGTTATATATGAAAGCTTTAATAGCCCGAGGTGAAAAATAGAAAGAAATTAGCTGGTTTACTGAATATGATGATAGGAGAGAAGCATATAATTAGATTGAATAGACATAAAACCACCTCTTTAAAACCTGCTCATTATTGTTTTAATACTTGGAATGTGCATTTGCTGTGGTGGTTTTGTGCAGCTACTGCTAAATTATTGCTACAGCGAGGCTGTCGTTCAGGTCCTTGGCTTTTGTATATTCCCCTTTTCCTGAGGAATTCTCTTTTTATCTTTAAATACCTTTCTCCTAAAAAAAAAATAACAGAAGAAAAGGGAAACTGAAAAAACCTTCTGTGTTAGTCATACAGAAATATCGCATAATTCGCGAATTTGCCCTTTTCTCCAATAATTGTATGATTTTTTATGGAAAGGCAAAAGCATATTGAGGGATTGCTACAGGCTAATAAGAGGGGGATGTAGAAGAATTTTTTGAAATGCTGTGAAAGTTACTTTTCAATTGTGACCAGCAGAAATTTAGAAGGTTATTAATGAGACTTCATACTGAGCTGCGCATTTTCTACTTAAGCTAAATGTAGCATTTATCAGAGAAAGTAATTTTCCTGTCTATTTGTATTCATCGCAATTATATACACCACGTTTTATGCTTTTGCTATACAAAGAAGTGTATTTTCCTCTAGGTATATTATCCATGACTACAGTACAAGAAAAAGAGTGAATTTTCCCTGTAATATTTTATGAACTACAGTCAAGCAGATGCTGTTGGGTTTGCAATCAAATGTGCTGTGCTGTAGTGCCAGAGTGGCAGACAGAAAACTACCTTTGAGTAACTTACGAAAAATTAAGTAATTTCCCTAATATTTCAGAAATAAGAAGGTGCTTTTTGTTGCTCAAAAGTTGTCCAAACTTCAAAAACTTTTTTCTTTCTTTCCTTTATTTTTCCATTTCAGGCAAGTTAATTGGTGTTTTTCCAATTTTGTAAGCAGTCACTCTGCATTTGTTAACGTGATAGTCTTCAAGTAATTTGAATTACTTCACTGAAAACAGCTCCTAATGTTTTGAGGTCGAATTGCACAGCAGTCTGCAGTTAATAAAGCACAGCAGTCTGCAGCGTGAACCTCCTAGGATGACATCCATCTTTTCCTTTCTCTGTAGGGAATCACGGCTATACCTCGTTTGGGAAGAGCACTGGGTGTCCATCTTTCCAAGACAGACGTGTCAGTCTAAAAGGGATGCATGGAAAGCTCCCTGTGCTATTCAAACCAGCACATCTCTTAAGACAATAAAGTGTCTAAACCTGTCTAAACCCCTGCATTATTAATGACGTACCAAAAAGCCTTCTCTTCCCAGGCGGAGCGCTCAATCATTTAAACTTTTACTCCGAAATTATCAGCAGCACTGTAATGGTGCAGCTGGCTATAAATGGAGGCAGGTTGCCCGTGGCAATGTCAGGGGGGATGGCGTCAGGCTGAGGGTGCTGGCAGTAATCCGTGCTGACAGCTTTCCCCATTACTGCCTCTCCCCGGCGCTCCCGGCGGGACGAGAGCGGGCACGGAGCGGAGCGGAGCGGAGCGCGCGTCCGGACAGGCACTGCCCTGCCCTGGTACCACTGCCCTGCCCTGGTACCACTGCCCTGCCCTGGTACCACTGCCCTGCCCTGGTACCACTGCCCTGCTCCGGTACCACTGCCCTGCCCTGGTACCACTGCCCTGCTCTGGTGCCACTGCCCTGTTCCAGTACCACAGCCCTGCCCTGCTCCGGTACCATAGCCCTGCTCCAGTACTACTGCCCTGCACTGGCACCACTGTCCTGCCCTGGTACCACTGCCCTGCTCTAGTACCACTGCCCTGCCCTGGCACCACTGT
>VYZP01065544.1:40128-52660 GCA_013400635.1 Hypocryptadius cinnamomeus | reverse complement strand
TACCACTGTCCTGCTCCATTACCACTGCCCTGTCCTGGTACCACTGCCCTGTCCTGGTACCACTGCCCTGCTCCATTACCACTGCCCTGCCCTGGTACCACTGCCCTGCTCCGATACCACTGCCCTGCTCTGGTACCATCACCCTGCCCTGCCCTGGTACCACTGCCCTGCCCTGGCACCACCGCCCTGCCCTGGTACCACTGCCCTGCCCTGGCACCACCGCCCTGCCCTGCTCCATTACCACTGCCCTGCCCTGCCCCAGTATCGTAGCATGGGTCCCCGCCAGGTAATAATTAGCATTGACTCCATGATTCCAGAAGGCTGATCAATCACTTTATTGTACTGTACTGTACTATACTATACTATACTATTAAGAAAAAACATCACCCTTCCAGACAGTCCAATGCAGCTTTGACCTAACTGGTCAATTGAATCCAAACACCATCACCATTGGCCAATTAAGAAATCACTCTTTGGTAAACAAATCTCCATAACACATTCTGCATGTTCACAGCAACAGGTGCAGCAAGTGAAGATAAGAATTGTTTCTCATTCTTTTCTCTGAGCTTTCTCACAGCTCCTCACAGCTTCCCAGGAAAATCCTGGCACAGCTTTGTCTCTCTCTGTTCAGAGGATATGTGACTACCACATCCCTGCCCATAGCCCAAGCAAGGCCTCCAGAAAGAGCATCTTTTCACTGATGGGATTGCAGCAACCAAGAGAGCCTGCTGTTTGTAGCCCAGCCATGTGCTGTATTCTGACGTTCCAAGTGCCTTCCCTCTAAGCTGCTTTCACAACTTGTTGAATTGTTGGAAGGATGAACAGTAGAAGTAGCAAAACTTAGCGGGTAGCTTTAGAAAATGGGATAATCTATAACAATTCTCCTTTTCAATGAGTCACTGTGCTTTGGTTGGACACATTTCCCATTTGCGGTTCTCAGAAGATGCAGCGCTGATTTAAGTGTATTGACTAAAGATAAACCACTGGTCTACATCTCGCTCAAATGTGATTTTCTCTCTGTTTACTGAGGTTTTTTATGTTTTTTCATGTAAGTCTCAAACACTTCATTGCCAGTGTTTATCTGCTTTGATATCCTGAATGTTAAAGTAATGGATTTGGATTTCTAGGCTTCATCATATTAATCGATAGCAAAATGGCACATTCGACTTCCTCATATTCAATTTCCACTTGATATTAACAACTGTAGTGAATGTAGTTGTAAATATTAGATTCTGCATAAATATTTTGAGAATGGGGTGCTTGTGGTAATTTGAAGAGAAAATTGCGGAATGTAATAACGAAGCAATAGCATTTAAATAAGGCCATAGCAAAATTGGCTCTTTCTTGTTTACATCTCACAAATCAAATGAAGCAAAACCATGTGACTTTTATGCTTTGTGGGTTTGTTTGTTTTTAAATAAAGTAGTAAAAGTGGTATATAATACATTTAGACTAAGTACTAAGGAAAGCTTTGAAACTAGAAAGAAATATCTCTTTCATATAGACATTTATTGTGGAATTGATCAGGTTTGAGAAATTGACCTCAGGCTTTTCAGATTATAGGCTTATTAGTGTTATCGCAAATGCTGTTGCAAGGTCACTCTCAAAGTTTTGACACTAAAAGGAGGGCCTAGATTAGTAGAAAGGTTAATTTCATGGAGAAGCTTTCATGGAATGCTGTCCTCATGTCTTTATGCTGGACATTAATGATCAAATCACTGGACAGATGCCATGAAATGGAAAGGTATTTTAGTGCCCTGTGAGATGGGATGGCACAGAGGAGGTGGTGTCCCTTTGTTGCACAGAACAGAATCTCACAAGGAATCTGTACTCTGTGTCATATTTTCAGAAGTGCATTTCTGTGCCCCAGTCGGCTGGAATTGAGGCACAATCAAATTTCGGATTTATAATTAGAAATGGATTTTTTGGATTTGTGTGACTTAGAGCTCCAGTTGGTGCGTGCCTTATGATTGGCAACCTTAGCCAAGGAGACAAGATTGAAAAGGTCACCAAGTTATCCATCCTTTAACTCATGGGGATAAATCCAGGCAATGATTGAAAGAGAGAAGTAGATGGGCTGGAGAAGCTTATCTCAGAGTTTGCTGTACTGTGCTTCCTGTCTAGGGGTACTGATAAGTTATAAATCACATGCTGCAGAGTGGCTCTTCAGGTGACATGAAGGTTATCTGTCCCACTGGGGCATGTCTGCCAGAGCTTCCCAAAAGTCCCAGAACGTGGAGGAGATCTTTGTACTGCAAACTGTGAGGCAGTGATGTCCAGCACAGCTCATGGAAACCACTGAAATCTCCTTCCCAGCCTTTTGTCCTGGGGTAACAAGCAAAAGCTCTTCCCAGGGTTTGGAGATCACCCTCAGGTGCTGCTGGTGAGGGTCTGACACAAACCCTTGGCTGAACACTTGTTCAGCATGAAAACCAATGTGAAAGAGCAGGTGTATGGTCACACCTGTACATCCAGCGCAGTACAGACCACAGCAGGTGGTCAGGAGCACGCAATGAGACTTCTCGTATCCACCAGAAGTCCTGCTCCTCCCATCATGTCAGGACTTTGCCCTTCACCACTTTCTGGGACCCTCAGAGAACTTTGTGCTTGTTGTTGGGCTCTCTCTTGGCTTTGGCAGTGGACTCCAGTTCTAGTTCCAGGAGTTCTGGTTCTCTGCTGCTGCAGCAGCACTTTCTCTGCCTCAGAAAAGGTGGAATTGGAGCTGTGGTGGTTTATGTCGTCTGGAGGAATACTCATCTCTGCGAGATATATTCTGGAGGAACAGTGAAACAGCGTGTATGTTTTTGCATGATATTGAGTAAAATTAATTACAGCTAAGAATGTTCTGCCTAGTTACGAGGAGGGATGGTCTTGGATCACTAGGTAGAGATAAGAGCATTTATATGGCAGGCACAGGCAGCTGTAGGAAAAGAGAAGGGTCAGAAGGGGAAGAAAGGCTGCTGTAAAAGATGAATATTTTATCTGTTATATCTAAATTGTACTCAGCCAAAAGCCCAGACAACACAGTGTAAAAGAGAGAAGCACATCTCAAAATAAAAGGCTTTCAGTTCACTAAAACATCATTTATTATGGGCTTGAGAAGCAACTGAAATAGGAAAGTGCTGAATGGGCCTGCTAGGAAGCATAAAGCAGGAAAGGCTTCTTTCGCTCACTGATTCCATTTTGGTTGCCATCCACCTCCATCACGTTTATCCTCTCGAGAGCTCAGGCCAGGAGGCTCCTTCCCTGGCACAGTGCCCTCGGCACAGCTGCAATACAGATAAGACCCAAATACAGCTGTTTCTTCTCAGAGTGAATGCTCTTGGAGGAATACAGCAGAGAGGGGAGCTGAGAGCAGGCATGGCTGAGGCTCACAGGGAGAGTGGGGCTCTGGTAATAGACAGTGGCTTCAAACTTGGCTCACTGACTTTAAAGATGGCTTTTCTTCTTGTGTTTCCTGAGTTATCTGAACCTCCTTCCAAAATGATAATTTACAGATAATGTAAATATTAAAAGATGGAGCAAATAGTGCTTGTTAATCCAAGCATTTTTTCATGTCTTCTCCTATCAAGCCAACTTTTCCTACTTCTTACAGTGTCATCTTGTACATTATGGTGTTAATATCAGAGAGAAATGTAGGATTATGAGCCTTGAAGTATAGTCAAAGTGGTATAATTTAAAAAGAGAAAATCTGAAACTGCATCCATCAGTCTCATCGAAGTCACAGTTTTTTATAGGAAACTAAACAATGGTTAAAATACACATCAACAGAAAGGTAAAGGTTAAACATATCTGTAATTCCCATTTTAATGCCTCTCTCCAATTCACTAATATGCCTTTTCAGGAGGAAAATGCCTGCAATGCTTATTTAATTACATGTGTATAACTAAAAGGTATTTATTTGCAATGTGTTGGGTCATGGCCAGGCATAGCAGCACCTACACTTGTGTGCTGAACCCAGCCCTGGCCTTGAGATAAAAGATTTTCACCCTTCTGATACTCAGGAGGAAAAGAAACCCCAGGTGTATAAAGCAAAGCAGGTGGTGGTGTTTTACTCTCCTGATTTGATTGAAAGAGATGTAATTCAACTGAGCTGTGGCCAGAAGGCCTCTCCTGCTGACCCCAGCTGGTTTGGGACCAGGCCCACTCAGCAGGTTGATTATACACCCTTGGCTGAAAAATACCATGATTTACAGGTCTGTAAGTGTTCAAGGGATTTCAGGATCAGAGAAGTTAGTGCTTACCATGCAGTGAGAGCACTAGATGTGTCATAAAGCTGGCTGGTTTCAGGGGGAGCTGTGAAGTCCCACAGCTCCTCCTTGGGGTGCAGTGCAGTGCTGGTGGCCCCAACAGCTCTTCAGGGAGCCTTGGGGAGGACCAGCACTCCTGGAGAGCTTGCCTATCCAAAGGCTGAATGTCTGCTTGGAAACACAAGGCTCTAACCATTTTACTAAGAGCCAGAATTCAAAATAAAATTCTTTTAATAGATCCTGTTGGAGGATACATTTACATTCAGCAATGTTTCATGTAGCTCCATAAATAGTCCACATACAGAAACAATGCAGGAACACATTTGCAGTTCTCTCTTTACTCAGTTGTCCCATCCTCCATCTTCCTGACCTTTCCTTTCAGGGGATTTGACAGATTAACCTCATCAAGTTAAGCTCAATGTGTATTGAGGCTTTGTGTGCTCAGAATGGCTGTTCCTTTTCCAGCTTCATCTGCCCATCCAGTAAGATGTCATTGCCTCTCCCATTGCCATTATAAATTTTATGTCACTTTATATAGTGTTCTCCTTCATGCAGATCATCTCTTCCTACATCCTCCTTTCTAGAATTAACTGAGTACAATGGTGTGTGTGTATATGTAATATGAAAAATAATTGATTTAAAATATTTGTAATAAATTTTATGGACCACTAGTCAGCAATTAAACATGTGGAACACACAGATTCAGTTTTTTCATGAAGTCAGAATTATCAGATGACAAGAGGAGCTACCCAGGGTCAGAGTGGTGCTGTGGTGGGGCAGATCTACAAGAAGTCACTGTCAGCTCAGCAGGGACAGCACTGGAAGAAAGGGAGCAGGGCTTGTAGCAGGTCAGAGACAGATGAGGTGGCAAGGAGCTGGATAGGAGCCAGCTGAAAATGTAGAAAACTGGAGTCTGAGTTTGACATTGGTGTGATAATTACCAGGGAAGGGGTGATGAGTCTGAAAATGCAGAAATACTGTGGCAGTTCATCCATGGAATAGAGAGGCAGCTCTGGCACGGAGGACAAGGAAAGGCTAATGAGGACAAGGTACAAAAGTGAATTAAACATTTTGTTCAGGTAAACCTCAAAGTTGTCAAACCTGCTACTGAATATATTGACTCTTCCTAGGAAAATGTGGGAACATAGGATGGCATGTTGCAAGATATGTGATGTGGCACCAGCATGGGCTGCTGGGGCATGAGTGAGCTGGGACAATGAAAACCTTCCTGGGGATTTAGGGGAGGTTTAAAACAATAACTGTAAGTACAGAGCAAAAACTCTTCTTGCACCTTGCCACAAGTACAGCACAGGGTGCCTGTGAGCAGGGTCTGCAGAGGCGGTCATGCCTCTGTGTGGCTTGGGAACCCAGAGGAATCTGTGTCCTTTATCCACTCCTGCCCAGCCTGACAGTGAAGTGGAAGCTGCAGCAAGGTTTGTCTAAGAGCTATAACCTCTCAACACCTCTATGGTTCTTTCTGATGGTGAGAAACACTTGAATTTGAACCAAATCAGTCATTTGACAGAGGATGAGAGAAACCATTTGAATAAAGAAAATATTCTTGTGCCAGCCCTTCCCTTGAAGTAACACCAAACATTAGTTCTCTGGAGTACTTCTGGTCCTGCCATCCCTCACCCTTTCCACAGGTTTGAAACTACATTTTTCTCACAGTTATAATCCATATAATCCTACTATGTGAGCTTAGATAAGAATTAAATTAGCAGCAGAGTATTGTAAGTGGAAAATTGGCTTGCAGAATTCTGCACAGAGACTGAGAACTGCTCACTTTGGGGTCAGTAGCAGGTTTATTACAAGGCAGTCAGCACAGAGGGGTCAGTGATATTAATTGTAAGGAGCTTTTCATTTCCTCAATGAATCTGGTTTTTCACCTTGTATTAAATTGAGAAAACCATGAAACACTGCTCAGTATTTACCTTTCAACTTCATTGAATAAAAATTGGAATGCTTGAAATAAAAACTTTCATACCATAAGTAAGGTTCTTCATATTCTTTCTTTTAAAAGCACAAAGAAGTCCTCAAAGAACTCTTTAATAATACAATAGTACTACAGCTAGGAATTGAAAGCATGCAAGCTTCCAATCAGCTCATCTGTTCCCTTATGGGTAACAACATAAATATTTTGGAGGTCTCAAATGTGCTTTTATCACTTGCAGGGTAGGAAATAATTCTGCAAAAGTTATGAAAGGAAATTATACTTCTGTAAATGGAGCTCTTGTATCACTGTAAGCATGCTGTGTCTAACGTGCTTGGATGTCTTTGCCATAAGCATGTACACAATTCCTGGTCTATTTAGGAACTTGATTTTTTTAGGCTGCTGTTTCTATAGCTGAAGACAACATTCAACTTCACATTTGAGATCCGTGGTATGTGATACTACAAGAAATGCTGATTTAAGGGAAATAATGGTGTTAGAAGTAAATAACTATTTTTTAAAAAATTAATTGTAATTAGATTATAAAGCAGCAATGAAGCAAACCCTTCATGGTAATGATTTTTCTCCTCAGGGGGTAACTGAGACTGGCTGTTTGTACAGGTTATAACAGTTACAATAACCAGGTTTGTAGTGCAAGTGTAGGCGGCAAAGCAATTTCTACTGAGAGCACAGGAACTCCTCAAACTGGCACTTTGCATTAAGGGCAGCTCTGTGTGAGGTGTGAGGCAGTGGAACCTGCTCTGTACAAGCACACAGCGCAGCCCAAGCTCTGCAGAGCAGTGATAAAACCCTGTCCTGTCCATGGCAGGGACTCAGCACAGGGCTGTGGGACAGCACTCACAGTGGAGAGGATGAAAGATTACAGCTGGGGCTGTCACCCTCCGTGGCACAGCATTGAACTGCACTGCAATGTCAGCTCTGGGCTTTGAGGTACCTTACACTTCAGAGGGCTTAGGGAACCTGTGGCCTCCCTGCCCAGCTGTTACCACATCCTCTGTAAAAAAACAGATCCAAAATAATCTTTCATTGTCTAGGAGATTTAATTTCTAAAAGTTAAGGAACAGAGATGCTTCTGAAAGTTCATTCTGCATGCACACTAAATTCATGGATTTTCAGAGTCAGGCTGAGAGGTTCCTGTGGCATTTAAACTGGCTATAATTCAAAATGTTTGTAGTGCCAACTCTCAGGAGTCAAAACATGCAGCATGTCTAACTCACACCTGCAGAGAACATTTTAAAGTGTCTGCCTCTGATCGCTTCCCATTCCCACTGGCTTGTTAGATTTGATGTTACTCTTTGTTGTCATATCAGTTTTGCTCCCTCATCTCCGTGCCTTTGTGGAGCTCTGATGTGCACGTGGCAGAAATGGCCTCTGCTTTGATTCCAAACTCAATCTGTGGCAAAACAGCACATTTCAGTCAGGAGCAGGAAAGTGGAAAGAGAAAAGAGAGAAAAAGAGAAAGCTGAGGTTGTTAGGAGGAAGTGGGCGACCTGGATTGGAGCTGGTTATAAAAAGCATCTCTGTGTGGGCTGGATGTGGCTCTGCAGCAGATTAATACACTGCCAGGTTCCCTCTGCAGGTGGCTGGAGGAGTTTGTGTGGCTGACTGGGGCCTCCCAGCTCCCACCTTGCTGGGTTTTCCAGGTGCTATTGTCTCTGTCAGATGGACTCAATTTAAATTCAGAGCTATCTCTGTGACACAAGTCCTTCCACATGTGTGCACCCCACACAGCACCCACACTTCCCTCTTGCAGGTCTCTAGTCATGCTGACCTTGATTACTTTTGCAGCATTACTTCTTTCCTTAAGTTTTTCTGCTGAATGAAATGTCAGCAGATAACATCAGTGCTACTCCATAATTTAATAGTTCCAAATATGGGTTGGAGCCTGACTCAACATCCTCTTTCAGTAGACAGCTTGATATTTTGATAATATTTGCCTATAACTCCCTACATTAGGGACTAGCAAGTACAAGAAACACGACTTCAGATACATAAATATCTTACAGCCCTTCCCAGTTTGTTTTTGGCAGGTGTCAGGGGTAACCCTGTTGTGTTCCTTTCTCCTGGCCCAAAGGGAGGGGTGGCTGTGCTCAGGACACCCCTCTCTGCAGCCCCTCTGTTTCTCTCTCAGGGAGCCCCTCCTTGTCCACAGCTGCTGATTTCCTACATCCATTCAGGCACCTGAATTTCAGGTGCTTTTCCTTGATGCTGGTATGATCTTGGCTTCTGGAGGGATAATGGCAGTGGGTGAAGCAACTTGTCTTCTTCAGACAATTTTTTTTAATATCCTTCTGAGAGGAGACACACAGCAGAAGGATAAGCAAAGAAGATCTTCTAATATTGCTGGATTATGGTTAGTCAAGAAAGAAGAGAATACATCCAGGAAGAAGGACGTCTTCCAAAATCCTTGTTTTTCAGAGCAGACTGTTGTGAGGGTAGAAACGAAAACCAAGAGATGCAATTTTCCAGAGTTGTGAGAAAGCTTTAAAAGAACCAGTTTCTCCAAAGCCACAGTGATCCCTTTTCACTGGAATTTGTCCCTTCAGCAGGATAAATGGATACTCTTGGTTGGATGTGTTCTCAGCCCTAGAGAATAGGTACAATGTACTTTGAGAAAAAAAAAACAAAAAAAAAAAACCTAGTAAAAAAATCAAAGGCTGTTTTTAAAGAGTGTTTTACCTGTAGGTCTCACACACATACACCTAGAGACGGAGCATTTTCCCAGCTTTGTATTTGGCCTCCACATTTCAGCCCAGGGACAGCCCTACTGAAGTCTTTACACTTTGCTATAACTCTGAATGTCACATGGACTATTAGATCACCTGCCAATGGTACCAATAATGGTGTCAATAATGGTCAGAGGAATCATTAATTCCTGCCACTGCCTTTAGAAACCAAGTACTAAACGTGCTGCACTGAAACCTAACGAGACCTAAACATTTTGCAGTCATAGGATCCCATTCATACTCTTAGTGAAAAAACACGGGTTCACATTGAAGTTTTTTTGCCTGTGGAGCTCCTGGTTTCCATGGAACCATGAGCAGTGGGGCTGTGGGACACAGGGGGTGGAGCAGGACCTCAGATTGTGCTCAGAGGCTTCACAAAGCCAAGGGACTCCAATGCCTGAGGGTCCCTGTGGGGCAGCCCCTGTCCCAGGGTACTTTCCTCCCCTGCAGCCTGTATGATACAGGAAAAGCTTTGATCAGGAAGGCCTGCTGAGGAAGCTGTGGTTCCATCAAAAGTGGGAGTGTTATTCATATTTTCTAAATCAACAAGGAACTAAATGGAGTTTGCTATACACCAACCACACAGATTTATGGTGAGCAAGTGCTGACACAGAGCACGTACCTCTAAGAAAGTGAATTGTAAGCTGCTAATCCCTCTCTGTCTCTTCTTTTGCATGAGACTACATTTCTTACAAGATGCAGTTTAACCTGAAACTTGACCTGTCTTCCTAAGAAATTAGTTCAATCAATAATTGCTCTCTACTTAGGGACCAAGGGAAAACAGTGGAACTTGCAAAGCTGCTTTGAAATTCATTTCCAGTGAGGTGAAAGCTCATCTTAAAAATTGAAATTTCTCTCTGATTACTGCTGCAGGTAGATTAAAAATCTCTCCTGGTAAGATTGTAACAACTTATCACAGCAAAGAGCTTAATGATATTATTTTTTTCCTTGCAATACTAGTGATTACTATAAAATTCCAGCACTTTAATCATTAATATATGCACTATAAGAGTTAATTGAGATTAGAATGATGTCTATGTTCAGAGCAGCTCCCTCTGAAATGACCTTGGCCCTTGTCTCTGGTGCATGACACTACAAGTTTGTTCCTATTTCAATCTTTAAATAGACACAAGGCTAATGTCATTTGAGGATCTGTTCTGATGCAGCCCCTCAAGCAGCAATTTGTGGCAGGAATGGTAAGATAAACAGGTTTTGCAGAGGTGAATGCTTGACCACCAGCTTGTGTGGCCCTGCAGGTCTGCAGAAAGCAGAAAGCAGCGCTGGCTGCCCTGCTGGAGCTGGTGGGCTGAGCTGCAGTGTCCCCTCGGGGTAGGAAAGGTGCAGGCAGGGAATTTGTCTCTCGGTGACAAATAAGTGATTAAGATCCTTTGCTGTCATTCAAAGCCTCAAAGCAGCATTAAAATGAATATTCTTACCATGGATTAACCACATGAAATCCACTTTAGGCAATAGCAGGATGCTGTGCTGCCAAGACGATTCCTGTCACTTAACTTGTGTTTCCTCTCTCCTGCAAAGTCCCTCTTTGTGCTGTTAATGCAGCCTAAAAGGTGTCTGCATATCCATGGAAGTGAAGTTGCTCATACAGGGCATAAATGTCAAGAAATTTGTGCTCCCAGTAAAATCTCTCAGCCATTACAGGATTTGCTTCGATGACAGACTTCATGTGAATGGAAGATGATATATTTATGTTTCAATATAGCTGAGCACTTCTTAAAGAGGAAGTTGTGAAGCATGCCAGATTATTTGCCAAGGGACTGCAAATGTCACAGGCTGCAAATATGTGAGCTCAGAGAAGGAAAAATGCACTAGTGCTGTCAGCTTAGCCAAAACCCCATGTTCCCAGCTCTGTGCCACACACTTCATACGGAAACAAAACAGTTGTACCAACAAATAAATATCCAAATGATCAAACATGGAAGAGCTGATATACAGGAGGTGTCCTTAATGCCTTCTCTGAGACATGGACTAACAATTTCCCTGGTGAACACTGGGTCAAATACCTATTTTGATTTTGCTCTAGAGCCACATTGTGAACCAGATCACTCCTCTGTACAATCCGTTGATTCAAAAAGTCAAAGAGCTGAGCACAGCTCTTGTCTTTCTTGTCTGGAAACAGCTGCTCAGCACTGGCAGAACACATCCCACATTTGCCTGGCAAAGGCCAGGGTGTTTTCTCTTGAACCCTACTTGCTTCTGGCAACTGGCACATGGGAAATGAGAAAAATTCATAAATCTCCCATGTGCTCTGGTCTCCTACCCATAGCTCACACAGACAAGCAGTGTTTAGTGGTTTAATCACAGATGCCCTTCACCGGCGGCACAGTCACCTTTGGAGAGGAGTTAATCTTTGGAAGTTGGGAGGATTTAATGCCAAAAGTTAACAGGCTGCTTGAAGAGTGCTCACCAGTTCCGTGCTTGTAGCTTGAGGCAGCATTCCTGAGACACAATAATCCTCTGCACTAAAAACCTTTCTCTCCCAGAAGGTGCCATAGTAGCTGCTACAAACGTTGCTAAAACTAAAGATGATTTGGAAAAGAGCATAAATTACTGTGTTTTGCAGAACCAGTTAATAGATATCAACTAGTTAATAGGTAATTCTTTCTAACTCATGAAGTTAAAAATATAGAGAGTTTTAAGTCTATACATGCTTATCACTATCTGGGGTGTCCTAAATGTGCATCTTTCAAGTCCATAAATATCTCAGAATCACTAGAGAGAAAACAGTGTGCTGATGGATTTTCTTTTGACTCTTTAATGAAGCTAATAGACTCGTAAAAAGCATTTGGTAAGGTGGGAGAGGGAGGGAGGGAGAGGGATTTTAAAAAAGCTTTTTGAAATCTACGGTCTTCAGAGCTTTTCCCTGGGGTGCTTGGAGATCTCCTCTGTTCAGAATCACACTGTGGAAAGGGCATCAACAAAACAGAGAGCATCAGTAAACAGATGAAAACCAGTGCACAAACTAATGTCAGCACAACTTGAGAGAGTTCCCTGGACTTCAGTTCATGTCTATAATATTGCAGAGATTTCAAAGGTTTCCATTCGTTTTTAATGGCTTCACATGCAGCAATTTCAATTAAGAAAAAAACCCAACAAAACAAGCAAACAAGAAACCTCCCACACAAAACCAAAAACTTCAGTTTCTTCTCTGTTTTGGACTGTGCTGGGTTGTGGCAGCAGTGCTGATCACAGGAGGTGACAGAAGCAGAGGCTCCCAGGGCTGCTGCCCTCACCCTTCTGTACCAGCCCTGAGGGGCTGAAGCTGCCACCTGTGTGACATGGACGTGTCTGTGAGACCAGAGCAGCCAGGGAGGAAAAGAAAAGAAAAGAAGAAGAAAAAAAAAGGAAAAAAAAGAAATAAGCCAAAGAAGCCCCCCAGGGATACTGTCTGCCCACCTGATGCTTCCCAGGGTTTAGAACCAGGAAAAAGAGTTGCAGCACAAGGAAACCCTGGAGCTGAAGGCAGGGGTGGCCAACAGGAGTCAGAGAGAGGATGGGATGGGATGGGATGGGATGGGATGGGATGGGATGGGATGGGATGGTATGGGATGGGATGGGATGGGATGGGATGGCATGGCATGGAA
>VYZP01065544.1:0-30355 GCA_013400635.1 Hypocryptadius cinnamomeus | reverse complement strand
TTTTTTTTTTTTTCTATCAGTGATCAGTGGAGCATATCTGTGTGTGCTGGAAAAGAGATTGGCTATAACCATCTTGTACTTGCTTTGACATGTGCTTTGTCTTCTTATAAAAAACAAACTTTAAAAATTCATAGTTAGTGAGGCCTCAGATTCTTATAAGCAGTTTAATCAGGCTGTGCCAGTACAAGGCACGTGGTTAAACACAGTCTCTTCTAAGCAAGGGCATGACTTCCTACTTTTAAAGCATGATATCTTTTGCTTTTGGGTCTCTGAGTCTTGACTTACGTTTAATCTTTCAATTAAATTCCCTTCAGACGTGAATTTTGTCAATGCTCATTTCTCCCACACAAAAATCTGCTTACATTATGTGATGTTTTCTTCAGATCTTCTCTCTTCTGCATGGCATTTCCCACCCCCTTTTTAATTTTTTCCTTCTCTCTGCTGAAAGGAAAAATTGTTTTTAACTGTGCCTCAAGCTTTGTCTTTGTCCTTCACTCGTGTCCCCAGAATAGCAAATCCCCTCTGCAGGGCAGATCCCCCGAGCCCCTCTGCTGCCCTGGGGGCTCTCAGAGCAGCCTGCTCCAGCAGTGACAGCGAGGAGCAGGGGCTCACAGCCCAGGGCAGGCACCCCTGGGTGCCCAGGTACAATTCAGAGAATGAGGAGAGAATACAACATAGAAGAGACGAGTGAGGAAATTACTGCACTTGTTGAGTGAACGAGATCTCAAAGAGCTCAGCATGTTCTCTCACACACATCCCTGGGTTGTTCCTCATCTCCTGGTTTCACTCCCAGGTGTGCAGGGCCTTGGGCATGCCCAGGGCTGAGCATGGTGGTGTTGTGCCTCCATCCCTGCTGTGGCTGGAACAGCCCTGGCCAGCTTTGGACTCAGCTGTTTTCTCTATTTCATTTTGGGTAGGAGCCCCTGTTGGCAGGTTTAACGTGCTGCTTTTAAGGAGCTCCTAGTTCAGAAGGGTTTTGTGAATTCTGCAGATTTCAGCAGCCATAAAGAGAACTGTTATCCCTTCTTGAACACAGCTGTACTTTTTCCAGAGCTGGGTTTTGATGCCCACTTTTATTTGTCCTTTGAGCTTTGTCACTGAGTAGAGTCACTCACAGTTGGAGAACATCAAAGGATGGGTGGTTTTACAGGTCACATTTAAGCATATAAATAGCTTTCAAGTTTATTGGAAAAAATGCTTGGTTGGTTGTTGTTTCATCACATCTTAATTACAGAAAGTGACTGACCACTAAAGAAATTTTAAACAAAAGTTATGTGGTCTTTGCTTCAAAGGGAGTTTCACACAAAGAGTAGGCAGCCAGGGGACAAGGACTAATGCAAGGACCCAGGAGATTGATGACTTCTCCTTTTTTCAACTTATTCTGGCAGGAAAATGCTCAAACATCTCCTTTTACACCTACATATTTAGGATCTCATCAGAATCTTGAGGGATCTGGTCTATTATAAGTTAAAATAGGACCCTTTAAACTACTCTTTGAGGAGACAGAATTTCTCCTCATGTCCTGCTACAGGAATTTCCCAAATTAATGATCTGGGGAAACTTCAGAGTAGGTTTGCAGTGTGAATGCAGAGAGCCTATATGTTAACTGACCTTACTCCAGAGACCTGGAAAGATAAAAGTTTTATTATCCCTCTCTGGTGGACTCCCAGGAAACTTGCTCTGAGTCTTGTTTTCACAACACATTCAGGTATGAGCCTTGACCTAAAAACTAAAAATCTGTCTTGAAGTCACAGGGGAATGCACCAGCAAGAACTGGCACATTTCAACCCTAATTGTTCCTTTTCCAAGCAGGGTGAATATAAGCAAATTCTGCTTTCAGGCAGGCTGATATTGAGGGGGACCTCCCTGCACAGAATAATTCATCCAAATTAGCCACTGCATCTGGTTTCAGTCACACAGCTCTCCATCACTGTTTTACAGATTAAAAGATCTCATCTAAGATTTAACACATTGATTCAATTACTTCAACTTGTGCTTCAAACACCATCAAAGTGTTGATTCTTTTCCCTTAATTCTTTTGAAAGGCTAATTCAGACTGACTCATTAACTAGAGAAGACTGCAAATTTGGATAATGCGTTTAAGTGGAGAAGCTTGATCCATCTTGATTAAAAGATTTTTTGTAGCTAATGCTTAACCTCTGAAGTTCATAAACTGAGCTACAGTTAATGAGTGTGTTTCATTCTCAAATGTTTAAGCATCCTCCCACTTCTTTTTGCCCCAAAATCAAAAGGAGACATTTTGTGAGCTGAGAAATGCAATGTTTATGCTAATTCAATATCATAATTATTTCACAGTCACTGAAATACCTATGTGCAAACAGTTACGTAAATGCCACGAATAAATACACCAGCATACTGTTTGCTTTGCTGAGTAAATCAGTTCTTTAGAAGGATAAATTATTATATTGCCTAATTAGTCATCATCCAGGAAGGACATTTTCATGAAGAGCCAGATGGGCAAAAACTGTCCTGGATCACTTGTTCTGAAAAGGCACCGCAGGAAAAACTGATTAGCAAACATTTCTGATACATTTCCTTGTATTTGGAACAGGCAGGGATGTAGAAAAAACCAAACTTGGTGCATGATTTTGAGGCATGGAAGGGGATCCTCCTGGCTTCCTGCATCACCAGCATAAAATTAAAGAATATATGCATAAAACCAAATAGTTTTGGGGTCTGTATTCTAGGTCACAAACATGAGGTCAAACAGCTTCTGAACCTGATCTCTGGTGTTAGGATAGCTAGTAATTGTGCTTGACTACAACAAAAAGGGATTACTATGTACAGTGGAGTGCACCTAATAGGATGAATTTTGTGGAGTTCTTTTTATACCAATATACTTGTTTACTGTAAAGTAGCAGTTTACTGTAAAATAGGCATCTGACTGTACTGATCACAAGAGATGTGAGCAGCAAAATTGGGTGAAAAAGTTTTCAAGTAATGTTTGTTCAAAATTTTGCATGTGCAGGAGATGTTTGCAAACTCAAGAAAGTGATCTTCTGACCGAAAGAAAATGAAAGTGAGCCATGGGCCAAAAGCTTGAGTAAGTAACTCCCAGCAGCACATGGCAAGGCATGAGAAGCCTGAAATTTTCTCTTCCCTGGAGAGTCTCCCTGGAAATCCCAGAAGAGTTTTGAACACACCATTCACACTGCTGACCCAGGCACCAGGAGAAAGAACCCTCTGCTCCTCCAATTTTACCAAGTCAGCAGAGGAAAGACCCAGAGCTGCCAAGGGATCTGCTCTGACCTGGTAGGGCCCTCTGAAAGCCTTTTTCTCTGCTGAAGCACTGGTGTAGCTGTAGTGGAAATGGCAGGTTTCTCTGTGGCCTTAAACTGCTAAATGTTCTTTTGTGTGTGTGATTGTGTGTTTGGCACAGCAGCGTTGTCTTCGTGGTGTTTGGGAGGCACAAAGCACCTCCAGAGGAAGCTGACCCAGTGTTCACACACTGAAAGTGATGTCAGCTGTATGCCTGCCACTGGAGCAGCTATCATAATAGCTTTTTGTAATAGGAAAGATCTGACCAATGAAGCAAGCAGTATGTTGCCTGTTCACAAATAATATCCACTCTCTGGCATGGATGCTTTGGTCCAAAAATTTTATATCTCAACAGTTAACACCTGAAAGAAAACAATATCCCTCCAATGTGAGTTCCTGGGAAGTGAAACTGTGTGAGAAAACTTGTGTTTAGACAGCTTTGTTTGCTCCTCAGTGCATATAATTAAGTTTGAATACTTCATTTTCAGGCTACTTTGAAGTTATCTTAGAAGTCATTTACAGGTTGCAAGTAATTTCATCCCAGAGAAAAGGCTTAAATGTGAGTTCTGTTTTCTTTTCCTTGACTTCTGGAAGCAGGGGTTCAAACAGTCTATGTGTAAGTGTCTGTCATTTAAATAAAAGGGAGGTGACACCTGCCTGCTCATCTGGAAACAGAGACTTGGGGGTCTCCAGCTTGCATAGCCAGGACGTCAGGCTCTCCCAGGGTCACCTCCCTGGCAATCCCTGTTCTGGCCTTTGGGTGGTCTTCCCTTTGTTCCCAGCATCTTGTCCAGCTCTCCAAAAACAGTGTCCCTAAAATATAGCTGATGTAAGTCACAGAGCATCAGTGATTTCCATTGAAAGGTGAGGGCACGATGTGGCTGTGGAATGCTGGAATGGCACTGACAGAGCCTTTCAGAGCAGTATGGCTGTGTCCTGCCCCGTGAGGGTGGGGGTTCACAGCTGTGGCATTCACATTCTCGGGAAAAATCCCTTCACCCAGGATTTTTCTCCTGGGAAGCTGAGAAGCCTCAGAGAAAAGGAAAACAATTCTTATCTCATTTGCTTCTCCTGTGTTGTGCTCATGTGGAATGTGTTTGGAGATTGTTTACCCACAGGTGATTGTTTCATTGGGTTCTGCTGTGAGTTGTTTTGGCTCTTTGGCCAATCAGTGCCAAGCTGTGTCGAGACTCTGGAAAGAGTCACGAGTTCTCATTATTATCTTTTTAGCACTGAGTAAGTATCTTTTCTGTATTCTTTAGTATAGTTAGTATAGTAATCTTTAATATAATATAGTATAATGAAGTAATAAATTAGCCTTCTGAGAACATGGAGTCAGATGCATCATTCCGCCCTGATGTGGGGTTTGACTGCAAACACAACAACAGCAGGCATGGTGACAGCAGAGGGTGACAGCACCAGGACATCAGAACTTTGCTCATAGGCTGTTTTGCCACGGGAAAAGAAGCTGGTGTTCATGCAGGGAATAAATCAAAAGCTTCAGCAGCAGCAAGGTCTCTCTGTGCCAGGCAGATGAAAAATTCCTCCCTGCCTTGCTTCTCATGCTGCATCTCAGTGGGGTGAAGTGACAGTGCAAAGATGTACAAGACAGAAAGCTGCTGCTCCGGTCCCCAGCCACCCCATCTCACTCAGGGCTTTTTCTGACAAAGTAGGTTACTAGATCTGTGTATAATGAGGGCAGGGATTGTGGTGCTGCTGCTCTCCCAGTGCTTAGGTCTGGCCCAGTGGTGTGTCCCTGCTGACGGGGGCGTTGCCCCGCTGTGGCACTGGAGCTGCTGGGGCCACTCACCGAGCAAGGACAGACCCTGGCTGACCCTGCCCCTCCACACTGCTGAGCACAGGCCAGGAGGTTCATGCCAGGGAACCTACATGCTCATCTAGATCTGAAATCTGAATCCTAGAGCCTTGGAATGGGTTGGGTTGGAAGGGACCCTAAAGACCATCTTGTTCCATCTCCTTCCACTATCCCAGGTTGCTTCAAGCCCCATCCAGCCTGGCCATGGACACTTCCAGGGATGGGGCAGCCACAGTTTCTCTGTACTTCTGTGTGCCAGGGCCTCACCACCCTCACAGTTAAGAATTTCCTCTCAATATCCAGCCTAAACCTGCCCTACCCTATATATGTTTGTGTGTCCTGATATGAATTTATAAATAAGTACACATGCATTACAAATGTACTTACCCTTGTAACATCACTAGAGAGGTGATACTTTCACACTTTAATCTAAGTTTTTTTGCTTATTATGATATAGGACATCCCCCAGGGGTCTATGGAGAATTTTACATATTCATGGCAAAATCGTCTCTCCAGCAAATTGTTTCCTGTCTAAAAGATAAGACAAAAAGATTTAGAATTAAAACAGTGGTAATTTGAGTCCAGGACTCGCCCAAAGATTTGCTCTGATTTCCAGATTCCAGTGTGAAGAAGCTGTTCATAGGATCTTATTGCTGGAAGCCCCACCACTGCCAGCTCATGGCCGGAAAGCAGAGACAGCTCTGCACAGCTCCTGCCACCCACCCCAGGGCATTGCACAGCCCCCAGTGCTGGCTGGTGCTTCAGGGGACATGTCTGAAGGCAAACCTGCCAGCACAGCATCTCCCTTCTCCTTTTCATCTTATTTTTAGTTCTTCATTTTAGCAGCATTATTAACTCCTATTGCTGTTTATTGCCTCGTGCTTGCTTTGAGGAGAGAGTTGCATCCCCTCTCTGCAGCACCAGGCTGGCAGCACCCATGGGGCTGCCTGGGGGAAGCAGCTTTCCACCACCAGCCTTGGCACTGCCTCTCAGATGTGGCACTTCTCAAGGTGGAGCATTTACAGAGCAGGGCTGGGCACTGCAGAGGGAGGTGAAATGTTGAGGGTGATGGCAGGGCAATCAGGGCACTCTGCTGCAGGGCTCAACCTTGGGCTGCAAAGATTTGGAAGATGCTCTGAAGTCATTTTCCAAAACTAATACTTAGAAAAGGATTACAAGGCTGCCTGTGCTTCTGGCAAGCAATGGTTTTGTAGCGGTTTCCAAGTCACAGCAAGCCAGTTTTTTCCCCTGAAATGCCACTTTTAACTATGGAGTTGGGGGAAAATGATTACTCTAGTGACTCTGACAAACCTCATCACTGCTGGGTTCTGCCTGCCTGTACTTTATACACACTGCTGGGCTTGATCTAGATGGAAAACCTCCAGCTGAGCTGTTCACACAGACATGTTAAACCAGGACCAGTTATTTTCCCCTCCAATATGCTACAAATACCTTTAAATATGTCTTGTGGATCTTCAGGGGGAGCACCCTGGAGATTTAACTTTTCCTACTGCTAGGGGCATCCACTTTGCACAGTGACTCTGCTGAAGCAGTCCTGGGGTTATCTGTCATCTCTGGACCTTGTGCAGCACACATTCAGCAGGTATTTGCATCCCCAAGGCAGCAACTGGAAGTAGACAGCATCAGCATGGAGAAAGGGGACAGAATCTGATCTTGTGCAGACCAGTCATCCCGAATTTGGAAGATGTTCAGAGACAGGTCTGAATGTGTGATGATGACTTGCTTGAACAGGACTCTCCACAACTCTCTTGGAGAAACAGGATTAGTACTTCACCAAAATGCATGTGAAACTGGCTTTTCTTTAATTTTCCACATTCTTCTGTATGCTTTGTGCCATCTACATACCACATTTTTACTCAGTCTATAGGTTTGTGAGCTACTTGAGTGGAGTTTAGAAAAATGTGAAGTGCTTAATTATATCCTCATTCGATTTGGTGGGAATTTTTCCATTGATTTAAGTGGGAACAGAGCTGTGAAAAAGGATTTGCATGCATTGATTAAGTGTGCTGCAAGGGAAGGTCGAATGGGTGAACTTGGAGAAGAAGGAAAGGTCAATGTCCTAACAATCATGTCATTCCCATCCCTTTGAGATTAGATTTCTTCTTTAAATAAATGTATAATGTAAATAGGGTCTGTTTTGGATCTACAAATATTGATGAGGGTTTTTGGCTTCAAGGGTGTGTTATTAGTTTTGAATCCATAGATATAAATGAGAATTTTTGGCTTAATTGTGGGAATTCTTTGGCTTTGCATTTCAGTGATGGTTTCCTTTTCATCTAGCAACATAATCCCTGACCTTGTTTTACAATACTAGCACTTAAAAAATATATCTGTCAATATCCACGTGGCTGAATGTAAAGGTCTGGAGTAAGTCACTTAGGGCTGTGTGACTTCCTGCTGTGAAGGATGCAGTGAGAGATGGAGCAGATTAGAGTTGTTAGACACAGAACAAAGAACCAGAGCTGCCAGGCTCACAGAGCTTAGTGTGGCACATGAGCCATGTGGTTTGCCAAATAATCCTGACCCAGCATTCCCCAGCTCATTCTGCCATCCCAGGAAATGTGAAATATCTGGTCATTTTGTCCTCCCTGTCACTTCTGCCATGTCCTGTGACCACTGAGAGGCAATCCCAGATTGTCTTCCACTGAGAAACCAGGGGGCTGGGGGGATGTGTGATGTTTTAAGATTCCCTTAAAATCTGCTCAGAGAGCAAGTCTCAGTGGCTGATGTGTGGACTTCAGGAGGGAATAGGGTGATGGATCAAAGCTGTGTTGACTCCTCACATGCAGGTGGGTGCCACCCACACTGACTGTGTGCCAGGAGCCATCATGCAGCATTCCCTGGCCCTAGGTCATGGTTCTTAATTTTGAAACAGTTGGGTAGGAGATGACTGGGACTGCAACCAGTGAAACTTGACTTCTCCAAGTCCTTCAGCTCAAAAAACCCAAGGTGAGAGAGCAGCAGTGGCTAGAGAGGAAGGGATGAGCATGATGGCAGCAGAGAGCAGCAGTGAAGCTCCTGAAGCAGAGGAGCCCTTCTTCCTTCAGCCAGGCAGCAAAGTCCTGCTGCTCCTGAACAGGGATGCTCCACAGGCAGGGCTGCATAGATAAACTGATTTAAATATGTTCATGACCTACTTATTTGTGGATGCATATTCTGGGAATGCTGAAACACTGCCAGCCCTTTGTCAAGCTTTGGGAAGCATGTGCACTGCTGGAGACAGCCTGCTGTGCTGTCTGACTTCTTCTTCCAAGGATCTGGCATACAGTGTTTATTCTTCACTGATCTCTCTTGGCAAGTTCAGCTTTGTTTGGTCTGGCTTTTCTCCTAGCCTTGTCAGTAGTCCTCTCTACATGGTCTAACAGCTATATCTACATTCCCAAATATCTCAATTTCCTGCTTTTTCTGAATTCCATATATTGATACTTGTATTAATAAAGCACGAGGAAAATCCTGGCTTTAATTAATTGAGTTCAGCTGTCTCTGAACTTGAGAAAGGTGCTGCCACAAGCCACACTATAAGTGAAATTAAATTGATAAAGCTGATTACAAATCCAGACAGTCAGAATGAATAACAGCTATGCCAACTTGAAAAAAAAAAATTGGTTTTCCTTTCATCAACTTTCATTACATTTGATTAGAAATATAAATTCAAAAGCACATCTAGATCTACTCAAATAGGGCCAAAATCTTATTTGCCATTCCTGGCTACATCCCAGTTTGTAGCTTAGAGAACCTGAGCACTTCCTTCAAAACCTTGAAGACAACAACCTTGATTTTTCTCCTGCCCCCATTGTGGCCTCAAATGTGCTAATGCAGCTGCCAGGTTTGGGCAGGAGAGGATTTCAGTAGAGTCAGGCAGCTTTCACAGAGTTCTCTGGGACCAGGATTAGGCCATCAAATGGAGATAACTTGGGTTACGTGTTAATTTGAAAGGTAACTGTTACTTTAATTGGCAGCTGGATCTTCACTTCTGAACTGCTGAGGATGCAGTGACAAGGATAAATAGCACCACAGGACCTGGCTACAATTTCTGACTGGCTGGACTTCATGTGAGCTCAAAATCATGTTTATGGAAAAAAGCTGTTGAAAAGAGAGTATTACCATTGTCATTGTATGGACAAATGAATGGCCCTGTGGGGACAGGCTTCTGGCAGCTTTATTTATAACCCTCCTCCAAAGAGAGCCTGAGTCCTCCACAGCTGGGTGTGAGGTAACACAGAAGACACGAGTTATGCTGGGTCTCTCGTGGCAAATCAAATCCAATAAGAAACACGTTAGAATGTGAACCTACAATTTTCATACTGTGTTTAAACCCTGATGATGTTCTCTTCTGGGATTTTCTGGGTGACTTGTAATCTTTAGCACAGTAATCTGCAGCAGCAGAAGTTGCACATGAGCCACTGTACTTTCAAACTGATTCCTCACATTGCCTGCAGCTCCGTGGCAATCGCTCACTGCGGGTAATTAAATTGTCCTGGACAGAGCTGAGAAGGACGCATGGCAAATGGAAAGAAAGAAAAATTAGAGCAAGAGCTTCACTGATCATAGCTGATGCTAAAATATCTTTTTTTAATGGAACAATTTATTTTCTAGTTTATAGCAGTAGCTGAATTAATCAGCTGCCTGTGGCTGCCTTTGCATACAGATTCCCTGGGACAGGCAGGGCAGGGTACAGCCCAGGGCAGGGTGCAGGCAGGGTGACCACACTGACTCTGCCACTGATAATCCAGCTCTCTTTAAAGACTATGTTCTATTTTATTTGCATTTTCTGCCTTACCACTTCTCTTTCCATCCCTGGTGATCTTTTTCTTTTTATCACTCAGCCTTCCTCCCAAAATTGGCGACTTTTCTGCTACAATTACCTGGCAGAGTTCAAGGTCAGGAACTCACCACTCAACATGGAAAGAGATGTAAGAAATGGTTTTAGCAACAAAGTCTCCACCCATGGTAGTGCTGCAGCAGGCTGCTGCTCTTTAGCAACTAAACACCCACCTCAAAATGAATTAATGGGCTTTTCCAAGGTTAGGCCCTCTCTGCTCTTCAGAGCAGGACTGGAAGGTGAAATGACTGAGTGGTTTAGTAGGAACACACAGCAAGACAAAATAGGAGTTTCTTGTTTTGCATCCCAGTTTCTTGATGACAATCAAGAATCTTTGAAATGGGCTGAGAATCAAATAAATATTCAGCTGGAGAAACAAATTAGGAACAGATAGTTCCAGACTTAACCAGGCATGCAAAGCCCTCTGTTGATCTAGAAATTAGAGATTTCCATAGTCAGCTGAGCATTTCCCAAAGAGTATCCAAATGTTTCCCAAGGTTAATTTGAGAGTAGAAATGATCTATAAATCATTATGATGTGATGAGTAGATAAATCAGACAAAAATGGTGGGATTTTTAAACTACTATTCAGGATAGTGATACCTGAATGCTAGGTAAAATTTTAAAAACAATTGTTTATAAAGGCATTTTTACTCTGAAGGAAAACTAGAATGGAAAGTTACTCTGTTTGGGGATTTGTTGTTTGGGGAGAGGGGTTTGAGTGTTTCTGGGTCCTTTTTACAGTTTCTTGATGACAATCTTGTATATGCATACTAGCACCTTTTGTATATGCATACTAGCACCAGCCTTGCCAAAAGCCTGAGCTGAACACCAGGAGTCCTTGAAGCAATTTTACAGAATTCATTGGGCTTTTGGTCAAACCCAGGACATGGGTTCATCCATGTTTTCATGGCTTTAATTTGAGTCTCTCATAGCTGATAATACTGAGATTACAAAATCTTGTGGAATGCACTTGTGGAAGAAGAATCAGTGCTGTCCTTCCCCACATGGCTGGTTCCAGGTCAAATGCCTGGATTTTGCCATGGAAATTTACCTTTCTTTTGTGTCTTCTCTGCTTCTTTCAAATACACATTTGAAGGATTTTCCTGCTCCAGAATATGCTGTCTCTAGTCTAGAAGGTCTTTATTTTAAGTGCAATAGTCAGATTGATGGTTCTTTTACCTGAAATACCCAGTGGCTGTTTCCATTAGCACTCTGTAAGCATTTCCCCAGGTGGGGTGGGGATATTTAGGGTGTGCATGGCAGTGATTGCCATTCATGTAGGAAAATCAGTCCAGATTTCCTTGATCCAGACCCAGCTGACAGAGCTCAGGTAGGGCTGACAGCCTGGGAGTTACAGCCCTGCAGGATTCTGCACTCTCTGCTGTGCTCCTGCAGCACCTGAGCTTGTACCTAAGCTAGTTCATTTGTAATTGGAGGGGGTTTCACATTTTGGTGATTTCTTTACAAAAATCTCTACAGGCTTTTCTGTACAAAAATTCTCATTTACACAGGAGAAGCCCTTGGCTGCTTTGAGCTTATTACAGTGTTCCTGTTCTTTGTATTTACACACAAATTACTGCAAGTCCATTAAGTTCTCCCACACCACAGTAATGGCATGGTGGTGATTTATGTTTTAACTGTAACAGCAATTCACCAATTGACTGGAGTGTTTCTTGTCATGAATATTTTAATGAGTGCTATAGACCTTATATCTGGTGTAAGTATATAATTTTCAGATGTATGCTCTTGCCAGATGACATAGCAGAAGAGAGGCACAAACTGTTCAAATAAACAAATGTCTGATAGACTGATCAGAAAATTACACTGCAGCTCCTTTATTTCATGTTTCTTTGCTGCCAGACATTTGCTAAGCTGATGACCTGATTGACAGGTAACACTTCACTGCATTTGTAGGTTTCTTTGAACAAAGATCAGGGAAATAAAATAATGAAGAGAAATATATTTACTACTAGCAGAAAATCTGAAGGAACAGTTTGCATGTTCCTCAAGAGCTGTGTTTCCCAGGGAAAAGGGCAAAGGTAGTGGGAATGAAATGATCTGAATATCCTTTGTAACTTCTCCTATTTGAATTGTCAAAGTGGAGGAAATGACTCAGAACTAACCCCTGGCTTGAGTTACATGATAAAAGTCTTCAGAGAATGTGGGCAGAGAAGCACCAGGGGTCAGCTAGATACCCTCCCTGGGGGAGGGAGGACACAGGGAGGGATCCTGAGGGACAAGGCTGTCTTCAAGGGGTGATGTTTCTGGAGAGGCATGACACAAACCTGATCTGAGCCATCTTGGTAGACATAAGCTGGACCACAATTTTTTTTGCATGTCCCTATAAACAAGGTCCATGAGGACTTCACAGAGTGGCTGTGGGGTATTAGGAACAGATGTTTGTAAAGAACTTGGGAAGATTTTCTCCCATTTGCTTGTGTTCTGGTCACCTAATCTCTTGCAAGAACCTGAGAACACAACTAGCCTCTAACCAGAAAGACTTTTTTTCTCCTCCTGGCTCCTGCTAAAGGAATTCCTTCTCCTTCAGGGTTACAGTGGAGGAAACAGGACAACAGTAAAAGTGAGGGGGAAGATGGATAGCTATCACTGTAAAGTGTTACCTTCTGAGTCACAGCCCTTTTAGGAAAAGAGAGCCTGGGAGAGGAGAATAATTTCTTTAGTTTTAACTGAAGGGTTGAGATTGATAGCAAGAGGAAAGGTAGTTCCTGTCAGCAAGCAGAATACCTGTCCACTGCAGGGGAAGAGAAGAGAGCAGCAATCATGTGCAGACAGCCAGGTCATTGTCACATGGTTATAACTATGCTCAGGTTTGGGTGTTGCATTTCAAACTGGCTCCATGTGTCACTCTCAGCCCTCTGATATGAGCACAGCTCATTGATGCCCATCTTCTCTGCAGTGGCTGACAGTCACTTCTGAACATTTGTTGTTAGCCACGCCAATAGGAAACATTTTCAGGGCTCACAAAGAGGTTAGATTTTAAAATATTGAAGTAGGATAAAAAAAGAAAAAAGTAAAAGGAAATTAAAAAAGGACTGATTTGCACATGAATGTATTTTTTATCAGTTTTCAGGCTTATTGGATGACGGCATAAAAGATTAAAAATATCCTTACCCACTGAGTGAGAAATGTATGTTATTAATGCAGATAAACTTAATTGAAGCTAGATGTCAGGCATTTAAAATATATTTCTATAGAGGTTTTTCCACTCTTGTTGAGAAGCTGAAATTCATCATGCTTGGACTTGATGTTTCTAAAGCTGGAGAGGAAGGGAAAAGTGATCCAATAAGCTCCTGCCCACTAGAAAGAGGGGAAGCACCACAGGTATGTCTTGGATGGAGGTTGTCTGGGTGCCTGGGCTTAATTCCTTGCTATCCCAGAGTCTTCTATGATCTGTCTCCATGTCTGAGTGGGAATGTAAGGTGCTCCAGTGACAGACAGGTGGGAGCTAGAAAAAGATTGAGTATGACTAGATATTCAGGTTTTAAACTTTACTGTAAAAAAGACAGTGGTTTAATGTTAGGTATAAAAAGAAAAGCAGATAAAGCAGGGCTTCAATTTTCTCTTTACCCAATCCCTTTGATCAGACCTGCTAGATTTCAGGGAAATATCTTCAAATTTTTGAGCCAAAATGTCTTCAAACTTTTAAAGCCAGCCAGTGTTTTAGCTAAGAGATAGACAGGACAGAGAGTATCCATCTGGTTTCCACTGTGTTGATAGAAATTATCAGATCACTGAGCTGGATTCCCCTCCCTCAGAGAATCTGTAGAAGTCAGTGTTGACTGCCTTTCTCCTTCTTTGTGTGCTGCATTCGGGTCAGGATCAGTTTGTCCTAAATGGGTGGGCATCCTTATGCAACAATAAATAAAAATGTTAAACTGCATTAACCCAAAAGAAAATTGTCCTCCCTCCTCCACAGGTGCTTTGGGGCTCTCTGTTGTGCCTTGAGCTGTTGGGATTTTTCTCCGGACCTTTATTAGATGTTAAACACAGGGCTTCATTTTACCCATATAGAGATAACTGCAGCATGCCAGCTCCCATATGGGCAGGGCTGAGAACAGCTTTCTGCTTCATGGCTGACACCATTAAGTGCTGAAACTCTCCCACATTTGTTTATTCACAGCATCACGAGATACTGTGTCCTGTGAAAGAGCCTGTTTGGGCTACAGTCCCCTCCTTGGAAACAGGACTTGCAAAGGGATGGAGAAAGCTGGAGGAGCTGGAAATAAGTTAAACACACAAGGTCTCCCGGGTTCATATGAGCCAGCAGCTTCCCTTCTCTCAGCTTTGGAGCTGCAGTACTGGGGCTAGGGGAGAGAATAAGCCCTTGCTAGAGGTGCTACAGAGTGCTGGGAACTTTGACAGGTCTCCTGTGGTGTTTAACAGAGCTGGGTGGTGTCTTTTGGGCTTGTGTGTGCCCATGCTGGGGGCTGTGCTGCTCCATGGGCCAGGCATCACTGGCAGAAGAAAAAAAAATTGCAGTGTGGGATCCTTGAGTTTTGGTTTCCAACATTTAGAAGGTAAATTTTGAAATTATTCCATTCTTTCTTTTCTAGTTTTCCAGGTGTTTAATTTGTGTTAAAATTACTGTTGTGGAAGGGTCTGAGGTAGCACTGGGCTGAGCACACCAGGGCCAAAGCACAGTAAGTACAAGCCTGTGCTCTGACCCTCCAATCACCAGCTCCCTGGCCCTTCAAGGAACAGCAGGTTCTGGAGGAAACACTGCAGAAAATGCCAATACTGAAATCCTACAGAAATTTCTAGCAGTAACAAAACCAGAGGAGATCCAAGTGGGCCATGATCCCATAGGCGTCTTGGGCAAACAGGCTCTGCTCTCACAGGTTGGTGCCATAACCACCTTTGAGTTTATTCATTTTGCTCAGCTCAGAATTGAAGCTGCACCAAAACTTCCACACATAAGCCCATGTGAGCTCAGCGCTCATGTCACTGATATTAGCCAGTAATAAGAAACTGAACAATGGAGTGTGGATTAAAAACACCCATGAAAACCATTGTGTTTCAGCACTCTTTAAGTGCTAGCAAATGCTGCTTTTCTTTTTTGCATGAAAAATGTTTCTCTGAATTGCAACAGTTGAGGCATTCAACAGCTCCAGCACTAAAAACCAGGCAAATAAACCAGAAAATTGGGTGCAATTTGTAATCTGCACAATGTGCAGAGTCTTCTGCCAGAATACATTTTCCGGAGAACATTTATTTGGGTCACATCCCCCAACCTGGGATTCCTCAGGAAGACTCAGCAGGTTTTATCCAGCATTAAAAAAACACATTTCTGCATTCAGGCAGAGAGGTGCTGCAGAGAGGCATCAGCAAGACCCTGTCAATCTTCACTTACAATGAAGTGTTGAAAGACAAAAGACAGACTGTGGAGTGTTTCAGGAGAGAGACACTGAGACATCTGCACCCTCACAACACTGACAGAGCCCTCTGCAAGTCTAAAAGGGGTTGTTCATTCTGGGAAAAAGGGCTTTTATCCACTAACAGTGTTTCTAATCAGTTTTCTGTCCCCTCTGTCATGTTGTATTGACTCTTTGCCAGCAGCTGAAGCACCTGGGCCCTGCCTGTAGCACCCACCTGCACACTGCACCCCTGCCAGCTGTGACAAGCTCTGAAGTGGCCACTTGCAGTAGGAAAATAATGAGAAACAGAGCCCCCCATTTTGCCATTAGAATCCTGGCAAGTCTTTTTATTGCCTGTGGTGCAGAAGACAAAGAACACAGGTTGGAGTTATCTCTCAGGAAATAGGGGCAGTGTATTTGAGGAAAGAATTAAGCCAGTCTGTATTTTCCAAGGCAAAGCAGCTGATTGCTGAGTGGATTTCCCTGTTGTGCTGTGCTGCTCAGGGAGAGTGAGGTACAGCAGCATGACCCAGGTCTGCTGGGGTGAGACTGCACCTGAAAAACAACCCAAATACCTTTGGATGATTAAATCAGTGTTTCATCATAAACCCCACAACAATCAAAAACCAAAGCAAAAAACCCCAAACAAATACCCCAAACAAAAAAACCCCAACAATAGAACAACCAAACCACCCTCCAAAACAAAACCAAAAACTTCCACAGTTTTATACTGAACTGGAAAGCTAACTATTTGCTGTGATCCAAACCAGAGTGCTCTAAAAGTTTTGTAGACAATCTAAGCCACTCTGTGGGCAGATGCTGACTATTTTCTTCCCATTTGGCTTCCAACACTGCACTTCATGTGTCATAGTACCATGCATTTGTTAAATCATACCCCACATTCCTGTTAGAATTCACAGCTGCACCTCCATAGTAAGCACATCTGCAGGGACCTCTCCCACAACCCAGCAGCCATCCCTCTCCTTCATTTCTAAAACTCTCTGTGCTTTGGCCCCATCACTGAGCCCAGTTTTAGCAATAGATTCACTGCTTTATGATGTGTGTCTGATCCCCCTGGCAGCCCTGCACCACCCCATTAGCTTGCAGTTGCTGCTCTTTGCTCTTGTACACAAAGCTGAATTCACAATTTCTGCTGCTGAAATAGAGAAATGCTGGTGTGCACCTGCTCTGTACTCCAGTGAAGCCACCTCAGTAGAGAAATGAGTGTTTCACAGTTGTTTTAATGAGTACTGTAAGGTTAGCCTGGCAGGTTACAACAGGTAGTAATTGTCTGCTGCTACATGGTGATAACAACCTGACCATAGTGTTATTATGGTAATAGCATCACAACATTATCTTAATATTCTGAGGTCAAATAAGGTCTGTGTTACCTTATCTTAGAGGTAATTTATTCCTATGAATTGCACCATGAGGCAATGCCATGGGGATTTTGCAGCTCATGCAGTCCTGAGAGAAGTATGTGAGTGCTCACCTGTGTGAACATTTGCAATAGCTGAAAGAACACCTGAACTCCTTGGCATGTGCAGTAATTGATTCCTAGGAAAAAGTTAGTCTAAGGCTGTAAGTAATCCATGCACTTTTCTTTTGGTCCTGTGAACCCACAGGGAGAGTGGGGCCCCACTGCAGAGAAGGGAGAAAAAGCGCCTCAAAGTCATTAAGAAAGTCCCAAGAAATTGGACTCTGATAATATTGTTTTCAGTCCTGGTCACATAATTCTTCCTTAATTTGAGATGTCACAAATGTCCTCCAAGTTTCTACTGAGAATGACCTCCCCTCCTGCAGTGGGGGTGGAAGGGACCCTCCCCTGCAGCAGAAATGCCTGTGGTACATCTCTCCAGAACCAGGCTCCAATTAGCTGCACATAAGCTCAAGAAAAAAAGCTTTACAATATGTGCCAACATGGTGGTTACTAATTGCATGTGACAGTGGACTAATTGTGTTGTGCCTTCAAGCAAGTGCAGTACTTGGATGGAGATGGTGACTCCAGCTCTGCTCTCAACACAGCCTGGGAGTGGATAATTTAGCTGGGGGAATTTGTCTGCAGTGGGGGCACCAGGCTGCTGGTTCCTTCTGAGCCTGGACCATCCAGGAGGATCTGGACCATCCAGGAGCACCTGGTCCATCCAGGAGGATCTGGACCATCCAGGAGCACCTGGTCCATCCAGGAGCACCTGGTCCATCCAGGAGGATCTGGACCATCCAGGAGCACCTGGACCATCCAGGAGGATCTGGTCTATCCAGGAGCACCTGGCCAGCCCAGCTCAGCTGCTTTTGCAGACAGATTCCCCCAGCTGGCAGGGACAGGAGCACATCAAATCTTTGTATTGTTATTCCTAGATTTTACTGCAGTCAATACCAAAGTAAGTTTTTGGTTTCTTTACCTAATATAAGGTGCTTTTTGGGTGGGTTTTTTTTTCCTTTTTTTGCCATGGACATTCTCCAAAGAAGGACTTTGATAGGTACTGACAAACAAAACTCAGGGAAATGAGATGTCCTGCCATTCTTCCCACCTAGCAGCTCTCTGACCTGACTGATGGCCTGGCAGGGGCTGCTGATAAATCCTGTTCTCCAGAGGAGTCCCAGGTGACACTGGGGCATACAAGACTCCTGGGCCCAATATGAATGACCCCAGTGCATGGAAAGAGGGATGGGCAGCTGAGGGAAACAAAGGGATTTAAGAGAGGGTTTGCAGGTGGCAGACTTTGTCACTCCTGGCAGCACTTCTGCAGCAGTCCTTGCCCTAGAACAAGGGACCCCAGTGTAGGAGATTTTTTTAGGGACTTAGGAAAAAAAAAAATCATCTAACTAAGTCAACAAAAGCCCCTGGATGAGACTGACATCATTCTACAAACACAGAGGATTGAGGACATCTGGGAGCTCAGAAGGAGCGTTGCAATTGAATACCATTGCCCATCAAGTTGGCGAGCAGAGATAGCATCAAAATTCAGGATTTGTGATATTTCAGAGAATGACTGCAAGAAAAAGCAGATATGTAAAACCTAACAAGCTATGTGCCAATGCAATGTCAAAGTGAGCATGCAATATTAATGATGTTTAATAATGTACATATACATTCAATTTTGATACAAGTGGTAACTCATGTAATAAAATAAAGCAGAATATTTTACCTGCTAGGTTTGAAATGCAGTTGGAAAGGAATTTACTACAGTGCAGCCTTTAGTAATAAATGATAGAAGGAAGCACATCACTCATAAACATTTCTTTGTGAATGGTGGAGTGCTTTCATTTATGGAAAGGTTACTGTGGTCAAAATGATCCATTCTGCACAGCACTGCTCTGGAGGATTTCAGTCTTTCTGGAGAAAAGAATCACATTATAGTGTGGGAAACAGCCCTCAATCTGAAAGAGAGGTCACCTCTGCGGGTATTTTCTTAGAAAAAAATTATTTTCTACTTGTCATCATAGTTTCTTGACTGTTTCTCAAATTGCAAAATTCCTGATCCTTAACAAAATGAGCTATGTATTTTATTATCATTCCCTCTTCCTGAAATTATATCCCAAGGATTTTTTTTCAGTTTTGTAAGGTTGATTCCAAACTGTCAAAGATTTTTTTTTCCCCCTTTTCTTAAAAAAAATAAATCTTATTGTTGGGGTATGCCATTGCACTTGAGAATTTTTACTTCCTGCTACATTGCAATGTATTCATTCAGCAATTGCTGCAGCAATGTTACAATAAAGGTATAAAAAAATATGGCTTTCATCTAAGAAGAGAATTCTTAAATCATACTATTGAATAATTTTTAATAGAAAATAATAACAAGTTCACATGAGGTAAATAAATTATGTATTATCATTAAATATAAAAAGTATAATGCAATGAAAATTGTCGTGCCATTGCAGATGAAGGCTGACTCTGCCACGGAAGCAAAGCAGAGTGGCTCTCAGGATGCGCAGGGGTTTGTGTTGGCTGTGAGGGCTCTCCAGCTGAGGACAGGGCTCTCTGCTGCCAGCTGCTCCAACACGGAGCAGGATGCCTGGGATGGGGACAGGAGGGAAAACCTGACAAGAGGGGCTGGGGCCATAGGGTGGGGATGATACTGCAGCCCAGGCTCCTGCATCCTTCTCCATTCTGTATTTGTTAATTTATGTCTAAACAACCTTTTTATCTCGAATTTGGCAGAATAAGCATCGCTCCTCTCCCTGTGAAAACTCTGCCTTATCAGTGATGGCTCCCCAGCACCCTTCAGGTAAGGAGCCCAGGGGCCCCCAGGCTGCCCCCCTGTCCTTCAGCCACAGCTCCTCCTGCTCCACAGCCCTGCAGGTGTGTGGGAAGCAGCTCCACAAATGCCTTTTTGCATAGAAATGAGAAGCTATTTTAAAATTAGATTACTATCATAAAAAGCATTGCTGCTGCTTCTCATCTGTTCTACCTTTCCACTTACATTCTTTTTATTGCTGCTAAGCTTCTTACCATGCCAACGTCTTTTAGGTTCGTGATTAAAAGTATTTTAAAATATCCAAGCTGTACTGAGTGATAGCAAGTTGAAAATAATGAACTCTAATTTGAAAAATGAAAAGCAGCTAATGCATTATTTAGAAAAACAAGTTGCTTACTGAAAAAAAAAATAAAGATTTGTTTTTCTTTATAGCAGAGTCTGGTCTTTTGCTGTTTTATTATCTGATATATTTTACCTCTACATGGCACATTTTACCTCTATAAACATAGATTTTTTTCCCCCAGCAATTTAAAGCATCCAGAAATGGGCCTTTCATTTAGAAGAACATGAAATTGAAGTAAGAATAATATCTGCTGATGTAGCTGTCTGGTACCAAATCACATAACTCAGCCTGGCTGTTCTCATGCTCTGTGTGGACTCTGATGCTTTTTGCATTTAGGCAATTTCTTTTTGTTTTTCTTAAAAAAAAAACCAAACTTATCCTGACAAGGCTTGGCCCTTTTGGGAGCGTGCAGGTACCCTACTGCACTCATTCCAGCTGGGAGAATAAGGCTGGGTTTAAGGAAAGCTTTGGCCCATCACTCACCAACCTCACTCCTGGTGTTTGTAACCCTCCAGATAAACCCAGGGATGAAGTCAGGAGGAGCTGGTCAAAAGTCCCAGTGGTTGCCCAGAAACTTGCTGAAGTTACAATAACGTAAAATAAGTAGGAAATTCAAATTAAGGCAACGATTCTTTGGGTTTTATTTATTTATTTTAACATATGTAAATACCCTTCTTTTTTCATAGCCACACAAAACAAAGCTGGGGGTGAAAATGGCATTACCCAGGAGTTTCACTGCCAGCACCTCTGTGACTGCTTTGCTTGATGCCTTGGAGCGGCTACCTAGAACAGAGACTAGCCAAGAATAAAAGTGGGTATTTATTAAAGGCCTTCAACAGATACACCTTGGGCAATCAGAAGATTCTGAGAGGGGATGATGGATGAGGGTCATGAGTTTTTCAGACGGGTATAAGTTTGGTCTATTTGCATATCAGAAGTTAATCCTCCAATTATAGCTTCAGGTAATGAAGTCATATTCTTCCAGTTTGCTTCCCCTCCCCCAACTCACTTTTATTTATACTTCTTGGGGCCTGAGGCGGAGGCTGTCCTTGGTTCTCAGGCCTGGAAGGATTGTTTTTTCTGACCAAAATGTGAAGAGAGCTTGCTAATGCTTTTTATGGAGTTCAGAGTTATACACTAATGCAGTACGGGATCGGAAAAATAGAAATGCTAAAACTTAAGGCAAAAGTATGGGATTCAATCCTTGGGAAAGAAAGAGGGATGTACCCTGTCCTCCAAGGGCCACAGGCAGCACAGGCCTGTGCTGTCAGTCAGGGTGCCTCAGGCTGCCCCTGAGCCACACAGGGATCCCTGGATCCAGATCTCCAAAGGGGATCCAGGGATGCAGCTCTCCAAGGAGCATCTAGGGGTCCAAGTCTCCAAAGGGGATCCAGGGATGCAGCTCTCTGAGGGGGATCCAGGGATCCAGCTGTCCAAGGGGGATCCAACTCTCCAAGGAGGATCCAGGGATGCAGCTCTCCAAGGAGGATCCAGGGATCCAGCTCTCCAAGGAGGATCCAGGGATGCAGCTCTCCAAGGAGGATTCAGGGATCCAGCTCTCCAAGGAGGATCCAGGGATGCAGCTCTCCAAGGAGGATCCAGGGATCCAGCTCTCCAAGGAGGATACAGGGATCCAGCTCTCCAAGGCACCCATGGGGTGTCCCACAGCCTCTGGGAGCAGTGCCAGCCTCAGCTGGAGCCTTCAGTCCTTTGGTGTGTGCTCTCCAAGAAGATTAATGTAGAATCCAGGTGCAGCTGCCAGTGATAAATAGCACAATGTGTTCAGATACAAACCTCAATCTCCATTACACTATTTTTAAGAGGTCTATTAGCAACGTAAGCACTCGTGGAAATAGTCTTACAATTTCAATGTATCCCTGAATAGATCCCAGTGACTTGGTGCTGACACATGTCTTTTCACCCAATCATGAAATTTAGTGCAGGATTTTTTTAGCCTTAAATTAAATTAAGCTCATCTGTTTCAGGGCACTTTTCTTTTATGACATTACTTCATTTAAATCCAGATCCCAAAGCAAAAAGGGAATTTTTAATTTATTATTAGAAACTCAAAAGGAAGCTCTTAAGAAGATCCTCAGTGTTAAAAATTGTAGTCTTGGTGTTCTGCAGAGAGAATTGATAATCAGCCTACAGCACAGCAAGTAACAAATACCCACTGCATTTCGTTTCAATTAAGCATTTCATTTCAATTAATTACTCAGAAAAAAATCTATCTAGTTTCTTTCCACACTGCAAACTACTTTCCCCCAAAACATTGGCTTTGTTGAACTCATGGACATCCACTTGGAAATTCTTCATTAGCTAGCACAGCCTGCTCAAACTTGAGCCAAAAAATACAATATCATATAAAAAAAACTTCCATGGCTGGGCTTAGGTGTCACAGCTACAGTTGAATTTGTATTGAATTCAGAGGGAATAAAAGCAGACTTTGTCCCTTAAAGGGCACTTATGGTGAAAGTGCACAATTAAATAGCAAGGCATACTCTCTCCCATGCTTGTAGATTATATTTATCCTCTTAGCATTGCACAGAAACTTTGAAGGCTGCTTGGTGGAAGGCAGATGTGCACCTCCAGCTCCTTCCCTGGAAATACAAACTCGTGCTTCAGCTATTGCCAAGCAGGACAGGCTGCTAAAATACTTGATGCATTTACACCTCTTCAAGGATCCTGTTATTTCCTGTAATTGAAACTGGATCTGAAATTGTTTGGATGGCACATAATAGTCAGAAAAGCAGTACTGGATGCAAAGAGGAGAATGTAATGCTAACGTGAGATGAGGCTGGCTCTGGGTCCTGTAATAATATATATTATTAGCTATCCTAACTGACATAAATGAGAGAATAAAAATGCTATTTCTCTGTAATAGTTGAAAGGGGAGAAAATACCATGCTTTTCAGGAGCTTCTGTACCTTAAGGCAAAACAGCTTTTTAATGCTTTTCCTTGGATTTGATACTAGTTTTTTCCCCATTACACGGCTTAATAAAAACAAGGTTCGTGTGGCACTGAGCAGCACGGCTCCAAAATGCTTTTATGTCAAATAAATTAATAGCTTTTTAGGTTGCCATCATGTACCCTCATAAGCTGTGTCTTCCATGAAAATTAAATGGAGGTGAAGAAGCACACTGGGAAATCCGGACTGAGCTGGGCAAGCACCTGAAAAACAGAGGTTCAGTTCCAGCTGAGAAAAGGCTTGGGGAAACTGGGAGGTGAGCTTAATTACCAAGCTGCTGTGGCAGATTAAAAACAATGAGAGAGCAGACAGTCTCAAAAAGGCTGTGGATCCACACAGAACATGGGCATGGGCAGGGCCAGCCAGAATTGTGTGAGAGGGACCTACCTGGCTGGGAAATCAGTGGCCAGGAAGAAACAAATGGCATTTCTCAGTGACACTAACATAAGGCTACCAGAGAGGTCAAGTACTTTTCTGCATTTGGTTTTCAGTAGCAGTCCCCAGATAACTCCTAATAGAGAGCAAACTAAAGTAATTAATTATAGAGATACGAATGGGTGGAGGAATGAATAGCAGAGGAACTGGTCCTGGCAGTGATTACAACAGTTCAAAATGTTTTGATATAAAATAGTCAGTTTAATTCTGGATTCCATCTAAACAAAGCAGATATTTCAATTTATTCAATTTCCTTTTATTTTTGTTTTTGCTTTTGGTTTGGGTTTTTTTGGTTGGTTTTGGTTTTGATGGGGTTTTATGACAGACCATTTCTCATTCTGAATATCCCAATTCAGAGGAACTCAAGCCATCTTGCAGAGCTATATCAAATCATTGAGACCTACATGTCTGTGAAACACATTGTAGAAACACATGTTTTAATAAGGTTTTTGGTTCTGGATTTTAAGACTTGGAACAACCAAAATGGTATAACTGAAATAAACGGTTTCCACAAAATATTCTGCAATGAGAGCAGATTTTATGATCCTGAAGCTTTCATTAGAATGGGTGCTCCAAGTTGTGCCCAGTTCTGCAGTCCCAATCATGTGCTTGCTGTTCAGTATTTGTATTCAATTCCACACTGCATTTATGGCTTTAATCTCTTCCAAACCTTTCACAGTCCTTTAAATTTTTTGCTTTGGCTATTTCTTTCCTCCCATGGTTCCTGAGTTTCACCATGGTTGCTGTGGTGAGATGGCAATGCCACAGGGTGAAAAGGCAGTGAAATCCAGCCCCTCCTTGCAGGAGCAGAAGATTCCAGCATGTTCCCATTTCCCTGCTCATGGCAGGGAAGAGCCACTGGAATGAAAACACCAGACCTAAGTCAGTGGCAAGCTGTGGGCTGACCACAGTAACTGGTGGTGGGTGCAAGTGAGGAATCACATCTCTGCAAGTCAATAAATGTCATTAAGGGTCTTTTGTTCTTATTTATGTGACAGTTAAATGTATGATCCCCCTGAGTGTGTGGGAACAGGATCAATGATGAACTTCAATCCACAAAATCACTTCTTATGTGAGACATAACCTTGGCTATTAGCTCCCAGATCAATCAATAACCTATTATCTCGTGAGCTAAGAAATAAATACTGCCTTTGGCCACTATTAATTAGGACAGCCAGGGAGGTATAGACCAGAAGATGTGTGGTGTTGTTGGTCCTGATCATTTGAACCACAGAATGAAGCTGAGAGGATTTAGTTTAGATGTTTTGTTAGTGGGTGGATTTTTTTCACTTCTTGGTTTGTGGGTTTTTGAGATGGCAAAAATGGGTCTTTTTCTAATATGATCCATTACTTCTTTTAAAAAGAGTGAAATTTTGACAATGCAGAATTGGTTATTTTCCTTGACTTGAAGCAATTAGGGCTGTGATTGTAATTGTAATGTACTGAATGCATTAACTCTCTCCCAGCCAAAACCAGGACACCCCTCCAAACAAGCACAAGGAAAACATGAACAGAAGTGCAATAATAAAAAGATAACTTCCAATAATAAAAAGACAACTCACTGTTAGTAAAAGGAAATTCCCAGTAATTAATGGAAGACAATATGTTCTATTGCTATTCCAGTTTCCATATCAGTAAAATCAGAGAGCAGTCACATTGATCAATATCCCCATTTGTTGCCACTGGCCCTCAAGCCATTCAGTTTCTCCCCAACGTGAACTTCTTGACCACTGCTCTGTATTTTACTGCTGTGAATTCATCATGTATTTAATGACAGATACAAAACCAGTTGCAGCAGGATGTGATCTGATGCAAACACGATCAGAAAAGCTGCCTAGTTACCCTTTGCTTGTAAGGTTTACCAAAACTGGTGCCCACTCCTGGATAGTCAAATAAGTTAAAGACACAGCATTTGTGTACGTGCTGGACATTTAGAGCTCTTTGTCAATGGTTAGCAAAAACCTTAAGCCATACAGCTTCTGGCTGCTTTTCTAAACATTTTCTCTTGAACATGATTTATGGGGTAGTTTTTGCAAGATGAAGCCTGGAGAAAATCCATTACTCACAAAAATCAGGAACAATTCTTTGAACAAAATCTCCCCATCTGTGCCCAACCCAGACTGCCCTGCTCTGGCCACAGAGGTGCAGGATGGCAGTGGCTGGTGCTGGACAAGGCTCTTGCCAGGCCTCTGTCCCAGCAGGGCACACACTGGGGCTTGCCACACCTGCCACTTTGAGGTGGTTCATCAAAACTGGTGACTCTGAGCTCCCCTCGTGATGGCTGTTCAGTTTCTACATTTGAGTCCTTTTTGGTGTCAGCTACAGATCCAAGAACATCTGGGGACACATTTGGATGTTCCTGATCTTGGCACAACTTTCTCTGAACTTAGCTGTTAGGTTTCACAAGCAGTCCTAAATTCTTTATATGTAAATTCTTTCGATTTCTTTATGCTCTATATCAAGGGCAAATGCAAAGTGATTTTATTCTTTTTTAATCTATTGAGTCAAGGTACAATTACTGCAAACTTTGCTCTGTGTGCACCAGCTAATAAAGATTAAGTTTATTACAACACTGCGAATTTTCTAAATGAAAGCACTCCCTCCTGCTCATGAAGGTCAATCTTTTTTCAGGATCAGGGTGGGAAGGGAACAGCACAGGTGGGGCTGACCCACAGGATCTGCTCCTGGCTGGTCTGGGCACACAATTTCCACAGTGCCAGAAAAGGTAGGAAGCTCTGGCTGACACTGTTTACACACAAGTTTTGTGTAGGCATTGGGAAATAGGTATCAATTTACCTAAGTATTGGCAGTTCCACTAATGACAATATTTGGGCTTAGGGTTGAAATAAATTCCATAAGGTCCCAGAGCTGAACACTGTCTGTGCTCTACAGACTCAGACTGGCCAATGAGCAGCCCTGGGCATGCAGGCTTGGTGGGTTCTAGGTGTAAATATATCTCCTTTATTACTCTTTAGTTGCTTTGAGCCTCTGACCCTAATCCTTTTGAAAAAATCCAGCTTGGATTTTCCAGTGCATGTATTCTGGGAAATTAAATTATTCTAAAACAAAACATAGTTTTAATTTAAAGGAGGAAGAGCTGGCCTGACATAACTGGCACCAGTGAATTCAGGAGAGCCAGAGCTGCTGCAGTGTCATCCTTGATAATTTCTCTTTCTTCTTAATCCTTTCATTCTGTTTACCAGACTTGTGGCAAATTATGTCTGTTGTTTTGTTGTCATAAAGTTTCCTTTAAAAAGCTGGTAGCATGAAGGCAATTCAAATAATGACTTCAGACTTTTGAGCTGCCTGTTAATTCAGGGAGGGCTGGAACTATGAAACATTTTCTTTGACAGATTTTTTTTTCTGTAATAATCATCTGTGGGGCTTGCTCTCCAAGACAGAAAAGTCAGATTTCTGACATTTATCCACAAAACATAAAGCAAATGTGTTTATTTATTTACAGTTACACATTCACAATGATAAGCCAGTTGTGCCAACCAGCAAGGAAGTCAAATTCAATTTGATATGTGCAATCTGCATGATGTGGAAATCCTTTGTGAGTATCCCTGGCCTTGAATTCAGCTCATCCTGAGCCTTTCCATATTTCTTCCATTAGCCCCATAACTCCCACAGTCAAAGCTGGCCCAGGCAGGAGCCCAGAGAAACCAGGACATGGCTAATTGAGTTTTCCAAGCCTGTTTCTGTGGAAGGCACAAGGCTGCTCTGTTGAAGTCCTGCTTCATCAGTCTGTGCCATGTCCAAGAGCAGCACGGGCAGAGGCTCGGGAGGAAGCAGGAGCAGCTCTGGGGAGCTCAGCACAGAGCATGGCTGGCCATGGAACAGGGTCAGTGCAGCATTTTCACCAGAGAGGAACCAACTTCTGGGAAAAACCAGTCAGGGATTTGATTTGACAGGCAGTGGGATGTGGCTGCATCTCCTGAGCCACCATGCTCTCTGAAAAGAGGCTGTTGGTGCTGATGACAAAGGTTTATCACAGCTGTGGATTTTCTGTTCCTTTCTTTTATGCATTGGGTTGATACCTCCATATTTTGCATATCTCACTTCTCAGATCCCCCAAGATCTATTTCCCACAGCACTACTATTAATATTTAATAGCAAACAATCACATTCTTGTCTGTTGAAGCCAGAAAGTTCCTTCACGCTCTTTTAGGGATTGCTGAAAACTAATTGACTTTTATGTAACACCAGTTAGATGCTCCTGATTCCATTGTGGAGGGGAGCTGATGCACAGAGAATAACACTGCAAACTTCTGGCCAGAGATAAGCAAGGTGAACTCCCACTCAAGGAAAAGTGTTGTACGATGTACAGTAACATTTCAGCTGGAAGCCCTCAAACAGTAAATTACATAGCACTCATATATCTTCTCAAAATGTACTTTTCAGTACTCAGGAATTTCACAGTGGATACATAAATTTAAGCAACCTTTAAATTCCTTCTTCCTGTACTCATGTGGGTGTGAAAAGTCAGAATGGGAATTTCTTTTGCAATCATGTCAAGTGAGGAAGGGAAGTTGATACATATTTATATGCATACACATGCATAAACACCATTTAGCTGTTTCAATTTGCACTTCTGTAAAAAATTCTCTGACTATGAAAATTTTGTTTTCAGTGCCTAAGAATAAAATCTGTCTTAGGAAATCAGCAGTCTGTAGGAAATCTGCCATTTATCTTCAAAGGCTCCTCAGTGCCATTACAGGCCTGATCTCTTAGTGACCCTTTTTGTCTAAGCACCCAAACCCCTCACTCAGAGCCATTACTGCTGGTAAAGTAGCTGATGGGGTTTTTGATGCCTTCAGCACACATCCTTCTCACTTAACAGCTCATTTCTTTTATCATCCTAATAAAAAACATGCAGGATTTCCACTGAGTGCTGCAGAGTCCTCAGTGCTTCTCTTCTGCCCGTTGCTAGATCTGTTATCTGTGGTCTAATCCCAGGCATTAGCTGAGATTGATCACAACACTGTAATTGCCTTTTCTGGTGTTGTTCAGCATTGCTTCCTGCTTATTTAGCAAAGAAAGAAACGCCGAGGGTATGCAGATCCTCACTCAGGTGGAAGAACATCAGGTACATGGGCCCTGAGGACTGGGACACCTGGGGATGCTCCTCTTGAGATGTTCCCTGAGAACCACGAATGCAAATGTCCTCAGGCAAGTCTGGAATACCTTCTGCCCCTGAGGACGGGCAGACCTTAGGCATGGGATGAATTTAAAGTTTGACTTGACTCTGCTTGAGGTCAAGAAAGTGAAAAGAGGGAGTGAAAGAGTATTTTTTTTCTTGTGAGTCACAGGTGCTACATGTCTGGTGATTAAACACAAAGAGCTGGAGCTAGTAATTTATGGATATATATTTGACCTTTCTGCTGCTGAAACCCAAACGTTTCATGTGACTCAATTGCACAAAGTGGTTCTGATGACCTGGGAAACACCAGCTGGATAAAAACAAAAGAGCAGCACATAACTGAGCAAAGGCTTTATTACCCAGATGTGAGTCAGACAGCACTGAGGCACACAGCTCATGGGCTTAAGGAACACCAGACAAGGTCAGGTATTACCTGGTGCCTGCTAAGGACAGGAAAATCACACAAGAATCCCTCTCACCTGTCTGCACCATGGAGCTCTCGGGCAGGTTGCCAAGTGGGAGGCAGCTGCTAGAGGACTCACCTCATAACACTTAAATGTCAGAACAGTTTGAAATGATAAATGACATTTTATATCTCTAAAGGTGTTGCTCCCAATGTTCTGGGAGTGCTACACTGGCAGCTAAAGGATTGACCACATGGGTTGAAAGTTAAAAACACTTGGGTTCAAGACAGCATGGTTGCATTAAGTCCATTTTGTACCATGAAAAGAAATCTCAGCCAGCCATCTCTGCACCTCTGAAACACCAGTTTCACCAGCCTGAAAGCTGTTCTGAATCGAATCATCTGCAAGAAGGAATTTAAATTGAAGGAAATATGATTGAGAGCTGAAAACTGTTAAGAGACATTTTATTTGATGTCCAAAAAACGAAAAATTCACAGCAAGGATGAAAAAGTGTGTAACTTCAACAAAAGCAAGCTGAGATCATAGAGGAAGTTAGAAAAAAAGCAGCAGTGAAGCTGTAACAGATGGAAAGCAGGCGACTGTGAAAATTGTTAGTATATATTAGCAGCTAGGAGCTATCTATGAGATGAGAGAGGCTAAATGACACTAGCAGGAAGTTTTGAGCAGCTGAGCTGCAGGAACTGATAAAAATGACAGATATCCTGGGTTGTTATTGCATGAAGAGGGGAGAGGTGTCAGTGGTGATGCAGTGAAAGATGAAGCTGAGCTGGCAAGAGGGGCAGCAGGTCCTGCCTCTCCAGGCTGGCTCCTGGGCCTTACCTGGCAGCTCGTTGTGTGATGTGGATAAACAGTGTGCCCAGCCCCAGGGCACTTCTCCCTGAAGGATGCACTGGCTGCTGAGCCACCCACCTGGGCCTCCTCAAAAATCTGCCCTGGGGATCTCTCTTGCCCTTTGGGTCCATGACTTCCTCTGCATGTCCTGTGAATGCTCACTTGCTTTGGTCCATGGCAGCAAAGCACTGGTGTGATGAACAATTCCCAGCTTCCAGGGAGCCTGGACTGGGAGGTTTGGGTTGGAGCTGGGGGAGGAAGAGGACCTGTGAAGGAGCTGTGCTGCTGTACCAGCTGAGTCACAAAGGATGGATGCTGATGCCATCTCCCCTCCTGCAGCTATGCTTTAAAATAAAGCAGTAACAAACACTGTTGCTGCATCCTAGGCATGATTTGAGCTGGGGTTAGGTTGCAGCCAGCTTGTGGCTACTCCAGTTGATGTGCAAGGATGGCAACACGAGAGCAAAGGCAGAGCTGGGGGCTGAGGGGAGAGGCTCTGCCATGTCCAGCTCCTGGGGTATCAGTCCTGGGCAGTCAGCTCAGGCTTGGCTGGAGTCAGTCACACTTACTGTCACTGTAAAAGTGACCAGTGTGTCAAGGTTGCAGCACTATAATGCCTGCTGGTGGCTTTAGCAAGTGAGATAAATCTCATTTTGATTGCACACAGCTATCTGTGTATATACATATATATATAT